>PVIY010043615.1:0-20212 GCA_004026745.1 Myrmecophaga tridactyla
AGCTCAGCGCATTCATTTACAGCACTCCCAGGCCCACACATGTGCACAGGCCTCCAGTCATGTCATCCAGCTCTGGGAGCTGCATGTTATAGCAGTCCTAGAACCGCGCATGCATACAGCCCTCAGCCTCACTTCGCAGCTCTGAGAAAGTGCTGACCTGCACAGCCAGGTCACATCTGCCCCCAATCCACGAAGGTGTAACACCGACCTGCTGCCATAGCTCTCTGCATGCACACAAAGGGCCTTGTGCCTTAGACCAGCATACACGAGGGTTACATCCCCCAGACTGGTGCACCCACACAGCTACATCCCCCCTGACCACTGCACACCCACTTTCACATGCACCAGTGTAACATCCCCAACCTGCTCCCATACCTGCCCTGAAACAAATCACCGTAATGAGTGTTCCACCCCATGCCCTGACCCCTGCTGTACAACCGTTCTGCAAACACAAAGCCTTAGACTACTGAAAGAAGTCAACTCCCAAAGTAAATCAATCAAGATATCTACACACGACAAAGACAGCAGAAGATCACTGAGCATATCACGATGCAGACAGATAATGACCAAATTAGAATACCTGAGGAGAACAGATGTTCGAACAACTAATCAAAGATGTTCATACTTTACATATTACTCTACTTAATAATATAAGTGGGATAGAAAATGACATAAAGGAGATCAGGAAGACAGTAGAAGAGCACAAAGAGGAATTTAAAAGACTAAATAGAAAAATAGTGGAAATCACAGTGATTGAAGACTCCGTTGACCAAATAAGAAACATATTAAAGGTACACAACACCAGATTTGAAGAGACAGAAGAAAGAATAAGTGATATAGAGGACAGGATCATTGACTTCAAAGACTCAAAACAGCGAATGGCAAAAAAGATGGAAAAAATTGAATGGGAACTCAGGGAAATGATAGACAAAACAAAGCACACAAGTATAAGAATCATAGATGTCCCAGAAGGAGGAGAGAGGAGTAAAGGGCTAGGAAGAATAGTTGAGGATATGATGGGGAAACTTCCCAACCCCCAAGGACATAAATACACAAGTCAAAGAAGCCCAAAGAACTCCAAACAGAATAAATCCAAATAGGCTTTCCCCAAGGCACATATTAATCAGTCTGTCAAATGTTAAAGAGAAGCAGAAAATCCTGAAAGCAGCAAGAGAAAAACAGTCTACTACATACAAGGGAAATCAAATAACAATGAGTTCAGACTATTCAACTAGCACCCTGGAGGCGAGAAGGCAGTGGTATGATATATTCAAGATTCTGAAAGAGAAAGACTTCCAGACAAGAATTCTGTACCCAGCCAAATTGTCCTTTAAAATTGAGGGAGAGATTAAAGCTTTCACAGACAAAGAAGTCCTGAAAGAATTTGTCAACCAGATACTGACTCTACAAGAAATACTAAAAAGAGTTCTGCCAGCTGAAGAAAAAAGACAGGAGAGGGAGGTCTGGAGGAGGGCACAGAATTGAAGAGTACTGCTAAGGATAATTTAAAGAATACAAAGAGAAAGAGGGAAAAGAATATATAGATCTGACAAATAAAATAAAAAAGATAAGATGGTGGAATCAAGAAATTACTTTTCAGTAATAACTTTGAATGTTAATGGACTAAATTTACCAATTAAAAGATACAGATTGGCAGAATGGATTAAGAAACATGACCCAGCTATATGCTGCTTACAAGAGACTCATCTTAGACACAAGGATACAAATAGATTGAAAGTGAAAGGATGTAAAAAGATGTTTCACACAAGTTGTAACCAAAAAAAAGCAGAAGTAGCTATACTAATATCAGACAAAATAGACTTTAACTGTAAAGACATCATAAGAGACAAAGAAGGACACCATATACTAATTAAAGGGCCAGCTCACCAAGAAGATATAACAATCATAAATGTTTATGTTCCCAGTAAGGAGCTCCAAAGCACATGAGACAGACATTGGCAAAATTGAAGGGAGCAATAGATGTTTCAATAATAATTGTAGGAGACTTCAATACACCACTCTCCTCTATATATAGAACAACCAGACAGAAGATCAACAAGGAAATAGAGACGTTAAATAACTTGATAAGTGAATTAGATCTAACAGACATATATAGGTCATTGTACCCCAAAGCACAAGGTTATACATTCTTCTCTAGTGCTCGTGGAACATTCTGCAGGATAGGTCATATGCTAGGACACAAAACCGGTCTTTATAAATTTAAAAATATTGAAATTATTCAAAGCACTTTCTCTGATCATAATGGAATGAAGCTGGAGTTCAATAACCAACAAAGAATGAGAACATTCACAAATATATGGAGATTAATTAACACACTCTTAACCAACCAGTGGGTTATAGAAGAAATTGTTAGAGAAATCAGCACCTATCTGGAGATGAATGAAAATGAGAATACAACTTATCAGAACTTATGGGATGCGGCAAAGGCTATGCTGAGAGGGAAATTTATTGCCTTAAATGCCTATATTAAAAAACAAGACAGAGCAAACATCAAGGACTTAACAGCAAACCTGGAGGTACTTGAGAAAGAACAGCAAACTAACCCCAAAGCAAATAGAAGAGAAATAACAAAAATTAAAGCAGAGATAAGTGAATGGGAGGACAAAAGAATAGAAAGAATCAATAAAACCAAAAGTTGGTTCTTTGAGAAGATCAATAAAATTGATGGGCCATTAGCAAGACTGACAAAGAAAAAAAGGGAGAGGATGCAAATAAACAAAATCAGAAATGAGAAGCAGTGCATTGCCACAGACCCTGAAGAAATAAAAGAAATCATAAAAGGATACTATGGACAACTACACACCAACAAACTAGACAATTTAGATGAAATGTACAAATTCCTGGAGACACACAAACTAGCTATACTGATTCAGGAAGAAATAGAAGATGTCAACAAACCAATCACAAGTAAAGAGAGTCAATCAGTCATCAAAAATCATGCTACAAAGAAAAGCCCAGAGCCAGATAGCTTCAGAGGGGGATTTTATCAAACATTCCATTAAGAACTATCACCGATCCTGCTCAAACTTTTCCAAAAAATTGAGGAAAAAGGAACTCTACCTAACTCACTTTATGAAGCTAATATCATTTTAATACCAAACCGGGTAAAGATGCTATAAGAAAGGAAAACTACAGGCCAATCTCCCTAATGAACATAGATGCAAAAATTCGCTATAAAATATTGGCAAATCAAATCCAACAACGCATTAAAAGAATTATATACCATGACAAAGTGGGGTTTATACCAGCAATGCAAGGATGATTCAACGCAGGAAAATCAATTAAGTAATACAGCACATTAACAAATCGAAAGGGAAAAATCACATGATCATCTTAATTGATGCTGGAAAAGCATTCGACATAATTCAGCATCCTTTTCTGATAAAAACACTCCAAAAGATATGGATCAAATGTAACTACCTCATTGTGATAAAGGGAATGTATGAAAAACCAATAGCCAGCATCATACTCAGTGGAGAGAGACTGAAAGCCTTCCCCTTAAGATCAGGTACAAGACAAGGATGCCCACTGTTACCACTGTTATTCAACATTGTGCTAGAAATTCAAGCTAGAGCAATCAGGCAGGACAAAGAAATAAAAGGCATCCAAATTGGAAAGGAAGAAGTAAAACTCTTATTATTTGCAGATGATATGATACTATGCTTGGAAGATCCTGAGAAATCTACAGCAAAGTTACTTGAGCTCATAAACAAATTCAGCAAGGTGATGGGCTAAAGTCAGTAACATTTGTATACACAAGCAATGGGCTAGCTGAGGAGTCAGTTAAGGAAAAAATTCCATTTAAAATACCAACTAAAAGAATCAAATACTTAAGAATGAGCTTAATTAGGGACATAAAGGACTTGTACACAGAAAACTTCATAACATTGCTGAAAGAAATCAAAGGAGATCTAAATAGGTGGAAAGACATTCCCTGCTCATGGATGGGAAAGCTAAATATAGTTCAGATGTCAGTTCTCCCCAAATTGATCTACAGATTCAACACAATACCAATCAAAATTCCAACAACTTACTTTGAAGATTTGGGAAAGCTAACTACCATATTCATCTGGAAGGGAAAGAGACCCCGAATAGCTAAAAGCATCCTGAAAAAAAGAACGAAGTAGGAGGATTAACGCTCCCTTACTTTAAAACCTATTATAAAGCCACAGTGGTCAAAACAGCATGGTACTGGCACAAAGACAGAAGCATTGACCAATGGAATCGAATTAAGAGTGCAGTAATAGACCACCAAATCTATGGTCAACTGATTTTTGACAAGGCCCCCAAATCTTCTGAACTGGGACAAAATAGGCTTTTCAACAATTGGGCATGGAAGAACTGGATATCAATAGCCAAGAGAATGAAAGAGGATCCCAATCTTACACCCTACACAAAACTAACTCAAAGTGGATTAGAGACCTAAATATAAAAACTAGCAGCATAAAACTTCTAGAACAAAATATAGAGAAACTTCTTCAAGGCTTAGTAACAGGTAGTAACTTCGTAAACTTTACACCCAAAGCACAAGCAACAAAAGTGAAAATAGATAAATGGGAACTCCTCAAAATTAAATGCTTCTGCACCTCAAAAGTCTTTCTGAAAAAGGTGAAGAGGCAGCCAACTCAATTGGAGAAAATATTTGGAAATCACATATCAGACAAAGGTTTGATTTCCTGTATATACAAAGAAATCATATACCTCAACAACAAAAGAACAAACAATCCAGATATAAAGTGGGCTAAAGATAAGAATAGGCATTTTTCTGAAAAACAAATACAAATGGCTCAAAAGCACATGAAGAGATGCTCGTTTTCACTAGCTACAAGGGAAATGCAGATCAAGACTGCAATGAGATACCACCTCACACCTATAAAAATGGCTGCTATTAAACAATCAGGAAACTATAAATGTTGGAAAGGATGTGGAGAAACTGGGACACTTATGCATTGCTGCTGGGAATGTACAGTGGTGCAGCCATTATGGAAAACTATCTGGTGGTTCCTTAGAAAACTAAATATCGAGCTGCTCTATGAGCCAGCAATAGTGCTACTTGGTATATACCCAGAAGAGCTGAAAGCAATGACACAGACATTTGCAAACCAATATTCATAGCAGCATTATTCACAATCACCAAAACGTGGAAACAAACCAAATACCTATCAATAGACAGGTGGATCAACAAAATGTGGTATATACATACGATGAAATATTATGCAGCAGTAAGACAAAATGGCATTCTGAAGCACATGACAAGATGAATGAGCCTTGAGGACATAATGCTGAGCGAAATTAACCAGACACAAAAGGACAGATTCTGTGTGGTTCCACTTTTATCACCAGCATAAAGGTATAATCAGAGACTTATAATATAGAATACAGGGGACTTTGAGATGTATAGAAGCTAGAGATGGGTGAACCATTAGCTAATGAGGTTGAACTCCAATGTAAGGGAATAGATAGGAGTGAAGGTGATTCTCTAGTGGGTCCAGAAGTGATATTACCATATTGAAGATGAACAAGATTGAAAGGAGTTGTATAGACCTATGTGTCCCACTGACTCCCTCTAGAAATATGAATGAGTTCTTGTAAGAATTACTTCAAAGATATGATTCTTGTATAAAGAGTTTTTAAGTCCAGGGTACAGGGGGAAAACTGCCATTGCATGCTATGAGCTATGTTCAAAAGGAAACCATCAGCACTACCACAGCAACAGCAGAGATGAATAATGGGGTGAGGGACAAGAGTTAAGAGGAGGTTTAGATCTCCTGTTTGGTGAGGGTGTGTTTATTGGTTTTCTTTCTCTTGGGAACAATGAAATTATCTAAAATAGAGAATGTTGATGGAGTATGGACTTTGGGCCCTCTACATGATGCCCGATGAATGCAGGTGGCTGAAGGATGCACTGATGGAGAAGTACAATGGCGAATGATGGCGTATACTTATGAACGAAGGCTGTGCTGCTACGAAAAGGAACATTGTCATGAAGCATGCAATGATGTGAATGAACATGTGAGATATTTGGTGAGTCAAAATAAACCAGAAACCAAAAAAAAACAATGGTATGGTCACCTTTAGAAAATGCTTATAAGAAAACAGGGGCCTAGATTGTAAGCTTTCAGAGCAGACACATTAAATCTGGAATGGTGATTATTATTTCTGGATTTTGAGAGCCTGTTTTATATATATAACCTGATATTTAGAGATAAGAACAAAGCCGAACAGGTTGGCTTAAAGTATTTCAGAACATAGGGGTAAGGAAGACAGTATCTGTATTTTATACACATACTCTTTGAGACCAGTGGAAGAAAGGTTTATTTGATCTGGAACTGAAATTTTCTGTAGTGCGTAATCTAACAACCTATCTGTATAGCTCATTTGAACAACTGAAACACACAGAGCACAGAATGAGAAAGAGGACCTTTAATCCTGTATAGATTATTGTAATGCCTGAAAACATCCTAGAGTATATTAAGCAGATAATCAAAAAGTATTGGCAAAGTCCCCTGAGGGAGGGGAGAAAGACTATGGACCTATTAAACCTTACCATCAGGGAATCCCTTGATACTGTGTCAAACTTTAGGGACACCCAAATCAGTAGGCCATGCCCTCAATCATGAGGCTTACAGTTGTGAAGCTTATGTAGGTAGCATAGAAGCTTAGACTACCTATAGACATGCCTAAGAGTTACTTCTGGAGGACCTCTGTTTTGCTCAGATGTGTCCTCAGTCTCTCTAAGCCCAATTCTGCAAGTGAAATCATTGCCCTCCCCACTACGTGGGACATGACATCCAGGGGTGAAAGTTTCCCTGGCAATGTGGGAGAGGACTCCCAGGGATGAATCCAGACCTGGCACCGTGAGATCAACAATTCCATCCTGACCAAATGGGGGAAAAGAAGTATAATTAATAAAGTATCAGTGACAGAGAGAGATCAAATAGACTTAAGAGGCTACTCTGGAGGTTGCCCTTATACAAGCTTCAGGTCGACCTTGCTACCTAGCATAACCTGCCAACCCCCCAACCAGGACTATTCCAGCCAATCCTAAAGAACACCTAGGGCAATTTATAAGATTTCACAAGGGTTCCAGGCACTAGAGTAACTTTCCAGAAACCTACAACCTCCAGATGGGTCCCTGGTCCAGATAAGTCCTGAAACCTAACCCAGCCTCTCCATAACATCAGATAGTTTCATCTCCCTTCCCCTTATTAGTGACTAACCCTTCTGATATCAAAAATTTAGAATTGCCATAGCCCAAACAACCCCAATGAGAGGTATGGAAAGATCAAAGGTGATGGTGGAATTATACATAGAAGATAGGACTTAACAAATGAATATGAATGCTGAAGCATTAAATTGATACCTCTTTTAGTCTCCAGTATTTTAGAACAGCTAGAAGGAAAAACCTAAAATTGTGAAATTGTAACCCATGTCAAAGTCTGAAACATGTTCTACAACTAATTGTGGCGCTGTGCTTGGAAATTTGTAGGGTTTTTTTGGTGTATATATGTTATTGTTCACAAAAAAGAGGGAGAAAAAGCCAATTGTGATGATAAAAAAGTATTTAAGCCCTCTAGCCTCCTATATTCTGGAGCAGCTAGAAGGAAAATATGAGAGGATCGTATAGTAGCCCATGACAAACTCTGGGATCTATCCTGTAACCACTTTTTGAAGAGTGCTTTGAAAACTATTGCTTTTTTATTTCCTTGCTTTGTATATATGTTCTACTATACAATAATAACAGTTTTAAAAAATGTGAATTAGACAGTATAAATAAAAATTTCCTTCTCTGAAATTTTTACCCTCTATATTTAGAAGTTCATAAAAGTAGAATTGCAGTACAATGACATGTGTTCATATATCAAATATATATGTATATTTCTATCAAAATCCAAATTTGAGTTAATGCTAAATCTTGAGAAGGGCTCATTGACTATCTTAAAGTGGCATTTACACTCCAAGTACTAATAATTGCTGGCTTTTAATGGTTCATGTCAGAAATTACAATACATGGCCAATGATAGGTTCTTAGTAATTTGATTATTTAACAGTACTGTGGTTTGTTTTTTTCTTCCAAGGTCAAACATTAAGTAGATAATGCTGCTGAGGAGCGCTACAATTTGAACTTCACTTGATTTCATTTCAGTTTATTTTTATCAAACTATGAGCTATGTAAAACTCTACTTAGTTGCCGTGGAAATACACAAATGAATATAATGCAGTCCCTGTCCTTCAGCAGTGATCAGCAAATACTTGGTTCTAATATAAAGCATACTGCTATACGTATTACATTACAGGAATGAAGCATTGTGTATGTTTCAATTATTTCAGTAGCTTTTGTGGCATAACAAATCACACCAAAACTTGTTGGCTTAAAACAAGAACTGCTTCTAGAGTAGGCAGTGTTCAACTCAGCTCAATTGTACTTTGAGGTCAGCTGCTACATTGGCTGATGAGTGACTGGTCTAGCATGCCTCAGCTTCATTAACTCTTTTTGGCTCCACATAATCTCTCAGCCACCAGCAGCCTAATTCAGGCTTGTTCACATGACATCTTGCCAAGGTTTCAAGAGAGCAAGAGGAAATGTACAAACCCCTTGAGGCCAAGACTTGGAACTTGCAGATAATCACATCTACTATATCTGTTGGCCAGAGCAAGTGACAAGGCCAGCCCAAATTCAAGAAATGGGAAAATAGACTACAGCTTATACTCCAGTTGCAATATAAGACTTATAATAGCATAAAAATTCAATTAGAAAATGATACAGTACCAAATCAGGATCCAGATTATATCTATAAATGTAAAATGAGTCCCTGAAATAGAGGTCTTTGTGGGCCTAACTAGTTTTAAAATATTTTGTGGAAAAGGTGGAAAGTTAGACTGAAAGAAAGTTAGGCATTGATGAGAAGAGATATTTCAAGCATAGAAAAATTTTGTTTTTAAGTTTTGTTTAAAAGCCTGGGTGTGTGTGTGTGTATGTGTGTTGGTTTAACTAGGATCTAAACTATTTTTTCACCTTTGAATATTAGGTTAATTGCTTTAAAACCTTATTTCTTTATTTCTCTTCTTTCCATCTTATTTTTATATTCAGCTTCCTCTTGAACCTCTTTTTAATGTCCCACCCTTTACTTATTAAATGCTGCTTATTGATGACAACCCAAAAACTTTTCACATTTCTATTATTCACATTCATTAGAGCATTTTAACTTCCTCAGATACTTTTTTATATTATTTATTTCGTTTCCAGCCTGTTGTACGCTTGAACAACAGGAAAAGGTTTGAGGATGTTTTCTTTAGTAATGTCACATTATTTTCTGTTCCTTGGCTCCAATTATTATTAACTTCTGATATACTTAAGTTTTTATAAAACTAAATGAACTAAGATAGAAAAAATTAAAAATTAAAAAAAAAATGAATGAACTAAGTCGTGACATTGCATCAGATCTCCTGAATGCAGTTTGTTGGCAACAGCTCTTATGCAGCAAAGCCATCCCAAGATATCTAAGGCTTTTTTTAGATTGAGCTGGTGACATTCCCTCTAGGCCAGTTATTCCCCAATTTCTAAATGTACAGTTTAAAGTAAACACAGTGCATTTCCATTGCAGACACTTGACCTGCCTTACAAACAACTGTAGGACCTATGAGAAAAAAATGGTATATTTCTCTTGAAAAGTTAAAGAAATTCTGATACTATTCTTTCAGAGGTATAGAGGTAGAACCAATACTTTCAGTTGGTCAAAATTAGGCAGGGGAATCTGAGAACAACTCAAGAAGCAAACTATATTGAACCGCCCCTCCTATTTCCCATCCTATCTTGATCCTGTTCAATAAACTTTTGATTTTCAAATCAAATCATCTTCCCTTCTCTTTTGCTCTGCCTGAAGTAACTATGTAAGAAGAACATTCCCTCTTTGGTTGACTGCTTTTGGCTCATATGGAACATTTTTAGCTTTGTTAAAAATCATTTGTATTCCACCATCAGTAGACAACCCATGTATGTCAAAAACTGATTTTGTCTGATATAGCATTTATAAAAATGATATATATTGAATAGCATTTCTTTCTTTTTTTTTTGAATAGCATTTCTTATTTACTGTATCATCCTAAAAAATCTAAACTATTCCCTGACTAGAAGACTAGATAGAAGTTGGAGGGTGGGGTGCAGTTTCATATCTTAATAGGCTTCAGATGTCAGTCTTCTATTTTTTCATTACAACTGATAATCTGTATTTAACAGGAAGAAAGCCTTCTCCCACATATACTTCTTAATATTGGTCCTTAATCTGCTGGAAGGCAACTTTAGAGTGGATTGTAGTTTTCTCAGATATTTATTGACTACTCGTCAAGGAGTCGTGGAGGGAAAAGAAGAGGTGCTCATTTGAAGTATTCTGTTAGACCTTTAGATTGTGTATCATCTTGAATAGTGTCTTGAATAGTGGCCTGTAAAACTGGTAGTCATCTGACCCAGATTCAGAAAGACTGAAGTGGATGGTGGGAGTTGGAAACCATAGTACATTATCTTGGAAAAGATTATCTGCATCAAGATAGTACCATGTAGATGTAGGGAGGACAGGTCAGAAAAGAAAATTCAGAGTAATCATATCTCACAGGCATCTTGGATGTGGATAGGATGTAGTAGTACATCAGACCATCTGCACAGATCTCTTTTCTGTTACAGAACCATTGAAAGTACTTATAGAATATATTCCATGTCTTCACAACACCACAAGCACTTGGATGTAGACCTCCCTAATCAGGACGTATTCATTCATTCATTCAACAGAATACCTAGCAGTGTTATAGGTCATGTGAATAGTGCAAAAATAGAACACGCACTTGTGGAGCTTATATTCTGTGTATACATTTCATGCCTATAAATTAGACCCCCCCCCTTTTGTGGAGCTTATATTCGGTGTATACATTTCATGACTATAGATTAGACCTTTTTGATGTTATGCTCTTCCCAGAATCTCTCTTTGGGGCCCTGGTACTTTCAGTGGTGTCCTTCTATCTACGTTTTAATTTTTTTTATTAATTCTATGTTGATCAGTTTTAGAGAAGGCTCTAGAGTTTTCTGGCAAGATCTCCCAGAGCGAGGTCAAATATGCTATACAATGATACACAGGCTTTCCGAAAATAACTTTTAGCTGTGGTTTGGCATCTTGGCATATATAGGATGGCAACTTGAAATACTTCAAAAAGTAGTCCTTTGACTTTTGAAATCAGAGTTTTCCAGTTTGCCCAGGTTGTTCTGACAAATTTTCACTGAATATCCATAACCTTCAAGTGATCCCTCCAACCTTAAAGGAAATTCTGTCAGCAAATAGTTCCTTTTCTGAAGCAGGGAAGAGCTAACCTCTTCTGGACATGGATCTGTTTAAAAAAAAAAAAAAGAGAGAGAGAGAAAGAAAGAAAAGAAAAGGGAATATTTCTTAGAATAGACTCGACTGAATTAGAGTCTTTGACCTCAATTATATAACCCAAGGTTGAATTAGCATACACAAGGATGGGCAAAGGCAAATAAGGTCTTCAGCTACTTGCGTGCTGCAGCAGCCTCTACAAACCAGTATATCTCCTTGCCTTTCTTGGGACATTACTAGAGCCATCAGTGTCAATTTATGGAAGGAATTGCCAATAACATGTAACAAGTTGAGGATTTGCTGAATGTCTTAGTTGATTATAGAACTTAGAACTCTGACACTTTATATCATTTAATACCAGCCTCTTGACTGGGGAGAAGATGAGCTCAGAAATTCTACCTCAAGGCCTTTTCTGATTTGATACAGAATTCATTTTTTTTCCAAACTAGGATCTCATGCCAAGCAGAGCACCATTTTTTGGTACAGAAAATATGTCTTTTAAGTGCTAAGAAAGGACCCACACATTTAATGTACCAAATAGCATCAGTGCATGCATGTTTGGAAGGCCATTTTCTATTCATTACCCTTCCACTATGGATCGTTAGCACTTAAGAGGTCTAATTTCTTAAAGTCCTCATAGAGATTTCCCAAGAGATCGGGAATCAAAGGGAAGGAGCAAGTGATAGTAGTGGATTATAACCACATTGAAACAATGGTAATCTTATAAGAGGTAGACTTCTCAGTGATTTTTTAAGTAGAGAATATTGGGATACTAAAGGGAAAGAGCTGATGAACTTCAGTGTATATTTTCCAGAGAGAGGAAGCACACCCACTTATCGAGAGTGTTGGTCCCCAGCACTTGGTTTTTGCACAATTGTGCTTGGCAGGGAGTAGCTTCTGGATCTCTTTGTAGGCCATTCTCTTTAAGCAGTTTTTGTTTCTGGAAATGCTGGCTCATGAATAACAGACACAGTGGGCCCTGTCAGGGCACTTAAATTGTGTAGATAGCAGATATGTGAAGAAAAGAAGTGGCTAAAAATCCTTCGGTTAAAAGCAGTTGTGGGCAAACTTTTGGGTAGGAGGAGACAAAACACTAGGCTTTTGATATATTTTCCCATGAACAGTTCATTGGGTTTGGCCTTTTGACTCATGGCCTCCCTGACTAACATTATGCGTTGTTACTGTTGACCCATATTGGCACCGTCTTATGTTGGATGGGGAGTCAAACCTAAAGTTTGATCGAAAGAATAAGTCAACTACCTAAACCTCCTTCCACATACAGCATGAATATACATACCCACAAACCTGGAACTTTGAGTTTCTGAGATAATACTATCTTCTGGAGACCTGAAGAAAAAGTCATCGCCAGTGAATTTCCTTGGAAATAGCAGTGATATCAAGGCTGTAGTGGTAGTGCTGGGTTGAAAAAAACCCTACCATATTTTGGACATTAATCTCAGTTCCATTAACGACACTGCCCAGCATTCTACACTCATAGGCTAAGGAAAGGGCAACAGAGCCAGGCCTTGAAACTTAACTTGTAACTACTGCATTCTACTGATAGCCGCTGGAGGGCAGCAGAGAGTGACAACAAAAGGTCCAGATTTGACATTTCGGGCATGTTTCAGTTAGACAAGAAGCCAAACCCCCTTAACTGTAAGAAAAGTAGCTACCTGGGAGGCACAGTTACAAGGATGAGTCCTGGGGGGGAAAGGACCAAAAAAAGCATCTAGAACTTTGATGTAGAGGTTAAAGCCTTCCTTTTAGGTAAGCTTAGTAACCACGAATAGGTACACGAATAAGATAAAACTGGTTGGGAAAGAGGAATCAGCAGCATCAATGAAGGCAAGAAACCAAAAGGACAGTCCAAAGTGACAAGGGGCAAGCAAACGTGGAACAAGAACTAAAATGGAAGAAAGATCTTTAATAGGGGCCAAGTCAAAGTGAGTGAGTTGAGGAGGCAACGTCAGGAGACTCTTCAGAAAGGAGACTCTCTGAAGCTGTGGTACTCAAGAAGGAGCCTTTTGTTGACTACATATGAGCAGGAAGAGAGACAAAGGGAGAAATTTACAAACAGTGATATCTGTGGGGTTCTCACCTTCTAAAATAGTTCCTCCTTGATTAGCCAGGATCATTTTTTTCTTGGTCTTTCTTAATTTCAAGAGCAAAATAACTCTTTGAGAATGGGTGAGGGGGTATGAGGGAGGGGTAAGAGAGAAACGGAGGGATGCGTGACAAGATATTCTAAGATGTGACTAAGGAATTCTTATACATGAAGTGAAATTGAACTTGGGCGTAAATCCTTCTGGACAGCATTGGTGTGAAAGGACAGCTGATTCCTTAGGATACCTTCTGATATTCCCTTTCCATATTTTATACTGTAATACTTACTAAGAATATCCAGTAGAAATGAAAAACTGACTCTGGTAACTAGTTATATAGGCAAAATCCCAATCAGTCTAGGGAGTCAGGATCTGTTCCCAGTAGGTTAGCAGAGAGCTGAGTTTGGAGTCTCATCTAAATAATTGCTGAACACTCAGTAGTTTTCCAAACCTCTTAGGTATGGAGAGAAAACCCTTGTTTGGTCTGTTAAACTTCTTGTGTCTCCCCTCTTTTCCTCAATCCCTTAAACAGCAGGAAAATGGGGCTTCTCTAACCACAGATTCCACAAGCCCTCCCTATATTTGTGGCAGGAATTGGGCAGACCTGGGTTACTAGCTGTGACACTTGGCAAATTATATGACCTGTCTAAGATCCTTGGCTATAAATATTAACTGTATTTAATGCTTAAGCAATGTTATCATGATGCTTGATATTTGTAAAGTGTATAATAAATGATATTAGCTATTCTCATTACTGCTATTACTATTACTACTACAATGCTGTCAAGGCCTACTTGAGAATTGTACATATATGAGGATGGTACCCAAGTGAAAAGTAGGAGACCTGGAGTGATTTCTTAACTCTTTCTAATTCATTACATGATTTAGGGTATTTGTGCCTTTGCCTGCTGGCTCCTAATGGGGTTCCTACTGTCTCTCAGGGAGGTAGGAATTGAAAAAAATAACTGTTAAATGTTCTGAGCTCTTTACTGTTATATTGGCATAGAGATGAGTAAACAAAATAATTCTTGAGTTAAGTTTAACCAAATTAGAAGTAGTTGTTTGCTTTACTCTTTCCATAAAAATGTTTATTTATGAAAAAAATAGTATAGTGTATTAAAATTTTAAGATGAAAAATAAAGACTAATTAAATCTATTGTGTTAACTTTTTACTTTGTGGGCCCTTTTTGGTCTTTTTCTGTATGCATATTTGTGTTTTTTCATATTCAACTTTTTCACTTAATATATCTTAAAGATTTTTTTTTTTTTAATTTGCATATGGGCAGGAGGCACCAGGGATCGAACTCCAGACCTCCAGCATGGCAGGTCGGAGCTCTGCCTACTGAGCCACGGCAGCCGCCCTTAAAGATTTTTTAGACTTACATTTTAAATCAGTTTTATTCAGGTATAATTTACATGCAATAAAATACACCTTTTTTTGATGTTTTTTATTGTGAAGTTTACACAAAAACACAATAATTTTAAAAGTAGTTGCAGAACAGATTTCAAAATCTGGTATGGGTTACCATTCCACAATTTTAGGTTTTTCTTTCTAGCTGCTCAAAAACATTAGACACTAAAAGAAAAAGCAGTACAATGATTCAAAATTAGTGTATAAAACTTTTGTAGAGTCTCAGTTAGAGCCCTAGGTGTTCTTGGGTTAACAGGAATGATGTTGGTTGGGGTTTGGCAAACCATGGCAATTAGCACTATCTAGCTGAAGCTTGCATGAGAGTAGATTTCAGAATAGCCTCTCAACTCTATTTGAAATCTCTTAACCACTGAAACCTTATTTTGATATATTTCTTTTCCCCCTTTTGGTCCAGAAGGTGTTGTCGATCCCACAGTGCCAGGGCAGGTTCATCCCCAGGGGTCATATCCCATGTTGTCAGGGAGACTTTCACCCCTGAATATCATGTCCCATATAGGAGGGGAAGGTACTGATTTTCCTTGCAGGGTTGGGCTTAGAGAGAGAGGCCACATCTGAGCAACAAAAGAGGTTTCCTAGAAGCAGCTCTTAAGCATAATCAAAGGTAGGCTTAGCTTCTCCATTACAGCAATAGGTTTCATGGGTAAGCCTCAAAGTCAAGGACTTGGCCTATTTACTTGGGAGTCCCTAATGTTTAAGAGAGTAACAGGGGTCTCCCAAGTGGGAAAGTTTAATAGTTCCATAGTTTTTCTCCAGTCCCTCAAGGAACTCTACTAATACCTTTTAATTATCAGTCCACCATAATCCTGGGATGTATTGGGGTATTACATTAAGCTATACAGAATTGCAAGGCCTTGTTCCCATTCTGGGTTCCGTGTGTTTGGGTTGTTTAAATGAGCTATCTGGGCATATTGGTTTAGATGGTATGTTACAGAAAATTAAGTTTCTAGACACAATAAGCCTCTCTGCCTTTGGTCTCATACAGTAGGAAAATGTACCTATTTTAAGGGTACAGTTCATAAGTTCTGACAAATACATTAATCTGTGTACCTACAAGCACCACTAACACAAACATTTCAGTCATCCCTATAGCTCCCTTGTGTATCCACTGATCTGCTTTCTGACTATAGATTGGTTTGCATTTTCTTAAATTTTATACAAATGGAATCATATAATATGCATCCTTTTATGTGTGGCTTCTTTCATTCAGCATACTGTTTTTAAAATTCTTCCATGCTGAGATTCTACAAAGGTTCCAAGCACTATGATTGTTTTCTAGAAACCTACACCCTCCAGATGGGTTCCTAGGCCAGATAAGTCCTGAAACCCAGAGGGGTCAACTTCTCCAGAACATCATCTAGTTCCATCCCCCATCCCATATTATCAACAGCCTTTTCCAATATGAAGACGTTAGAAGGGGCATAGCCCAAATGCCACTAAAGGTTGGGAGAAAGATCAAAGGAGAAGGTGGAGGTTTTAACAGAGAGAATAGGACTTAGAAATGAGTATGACTGCTGAACCATTATATTGATATTTCTTTTAGTCTCCAGTGTCTTGGAGCAGCCCTAGGGAAAAATCTAAAATTGTGAAACAGTAACAACATACTGAACTCTGAAATCTGTTCTATAATTAATTGTTGCAGTGTGCTTTAGAATTTATGGCTTTATTTTTGTATATAAGTTATTTTTCACAATAAAAAAGAGAAGCATACAAATGGAGTCAAGAGGCTATTCTAGAGGTTACTCTTATTGTAAGCTTCAGCTAGATACTGCTCATTGCTATGGTTTGCTAAAACCCAACCAACATCATTTCTGTTAACCCTAAAGAACACCTAGGGCTCTAACTGAGACAATACAAAAGTTTCATGTACTAAGTTTACTTTCCTGAAACCTATAACCTCCACAGGATTCCTAGGCCAGATAAGTCCTGAAACCCAGAGGGACCAGCCTCTCCAAGAATATCAACTGATTCCATCCCCCATCCTATATTGTTGACACCCCTTTTCAACATGAAAAAATTACAGTTGTCATAACCCAAAGACCCCTATTGATTGGGAGTAGGATCAAAGGAGAAGGAGAAGTTATAGCAAAAGAAGATAGGATTTAACAAATGAGTATGACTGCCGAATCATTATAATGATATTTCTTTCAGCTTCCGGTGTTTTTGAGCAGCTAGAAGGAAAAACTTGAAATTGTGGAATAATAACCCATGCCAAACTTTGAAATGTGTTCTGGAATTACTTATTAAAATGTACTTTAAAATTATTGTGCGTTTTTTTTTGTATATATGTTATATTTCAGAATGAAAAAACATTTAAGAAAAATTCTTCCACAGTGGTGAGTGTTTAATAATCCATTCCTTTTTGTTGATGGATTATATTTCTTTATATGGATATATTACAATGTGTTTATCCATTCACTTGATATTTATGAATGCTTGGTGTTTCAATTTTGGGGCTATTATGAATAAATCTGCTATTAACATTCATGTGCAAGTGTTTGTATAGATATGTTTTTCTCTTGGGTGATACCAGAAATGAAATTACTGGGTCTATGGTAAATGTATGTTTAATTTTATTTTTTTAAATGGGAAACTACTTTCCAAAGTGGTTATATCATTTTCCATTCCCACCTGCAGTGTATGAAAATTCCATCGTTCTACATCTTTGGTGCCTGGTGTGATAGTCTTTCATCTGTATATTGAGGCATAATTTATATCCTATAAAATTCATCCACCTTTACTATACAGTTCTATAACTTTTTACAATCTTAAAAACTGTAATCACCATCAAATGTTTCCAAAACTTCCTTCAGGCCTCTGTGCAGTCTCCTCCCCTAGCTCCCAGCCTCTAGCAATGACTGCTCTGATGCTATAATTTTGTCTATGCAAATGCCATATAAATGGAATTATACTTTTAATTTTGGCTTCTTTCACTTAGTAAAGTGTTTTCAAGATTCATTCATGTTCTTGCATATATTAGTAGCTCATTCCTTTTTTGTGATTATATATATATATAACATAAAATTGGCCATTTTAACCAATTTTAAATGTACAGTTCAGTGGCCTTAAATTACATTTACTATGTTATACTAGAACACACTACCATTACCAAAATATTTTTGTCACTCCAAACAGAAACTCTATACCAATTAAGCAAAATGTCCCCCATTACCCTGCTTCTCAGACCCTGGTAAATTGTAATCTACTTTCTGTCTCTATGTATTTGCTTATTCTGGATATTGCAATTAAGTGGAAACATACAATTTTTGACTTTTTGTGTGTGACTTATTTCACTAAGCATAATATTTTCATGGTTCATCCATGTTGTAGTATGGATCAGAACTTCATTCCTTTTTATGGCTGAATAAAGTTCCTGTATATAATTATATATATATTTATATATATATATACATACCATAATTTGTTTATCCATTCATCTGTCAGTGGACACTTGGGTTGTTTCCATCTTTTAGCTATTGTGAACAATGCTACTATGATATGCACATATTTTTATGTGGACATATGTTTTCATTCCCTAGAGTAAATATTTAGGAATGGGCTTGCTGAGTCATACAGTAGGTATATGTTTAACTTTATAAGAAACTTTAAACTGTTTTCCAAAGTGGCTTTACCAGCTTGCATTCCTACCAGCAGTGTATGAGAATTGCAGTTGCTCTCCACCCTTGTAGCATTTTGATATTGAAAGTTTTTTTCCCCAGCCATTCTAATTGGTATGTAAGGGAATCATACAATGATTTTAATTTGCATTTCTCTATTGGCAAGTGAGAACCATTTCATGCACTTATTTGGCATCTGTGTTTCTTCTTTTGACAAGTGTTTGCTCAGGTCTCCTGTCCATTTTTAAAATAATTATTGCGTTATAAAAGTTTTTTAATATTTACTCTGGTTAAGTCTTTATCATATATGTGTTTGGCAATTTTTTTTTCTCCCAGTCTGTGGCTTGTCTTTTTGTTTTCTTAGCAATATTTTGAAAGGCTTGAGTTTTTTTTTAAATAATGTTTTATTCTCTCATAACTCATGCTCTCTGTCTGTATAATCTAACAAATCTTTGCCTAACCCAGAGTCAAAATGTTTTCCCCTGTTTTCTTCTAGGAGTTTTATGGTGTTAGGCTTTACATTTAGATCTATGATGATACATTTCTAGTTAATTTTTCAATATGCTATGAGATATGGGTTTGGGTTCTGTTTTTGCATAGAATGTTGAATTGTTCTAGCTCCATTAGTTGAAAAGACTGTACTTTCTCCAATTTTTGCCTTGACACTTTTGTGTCATACATATATATATGGTCAACTAATATTTTTTTATATGGGTCATATATATATATGGGTCTTTTTTAGACTCTATATTCAGTCTATTGATCTATGTGGCTGTCATTTTGCTGTATCTTAATCTTCATATTATCTTGAAGTCAAGTGGTATGAGTCCTCCAGCTTTGTTCTTTTTCAAAATTATTTTAGTTATTTAAAGACCTTTACATATATATTTTAGAATCAGCTTGTCAATTTCTACAAAACAGCTTGCTATAATTTTTATTATAGTTGTCTTTAATTCAATGATCAATTTGGTGAGAACTGACTTTCTGACAATACTGAGTCTATAATGAACACAATCTGTTCTTCATTTATTTGTTTTCTTTTATTTCTCTCATTAATGCTTTGTAGTTTTCAGCAACTCTTGCACATATTTTGCTAGATTTATTCCAAAGTATTTCATATTCATTTTATTGATATTGTTCTTTTAATTTAAGTTGTAGTTATTCATTGCTACTATGTTGTTCTAGTTTGCTAGCTGCCAGAATGCAACACACCAGAGACGGATTGGCTTTTAATAAAAGGGGATTTATTTCATTAGTTCTTCAGAGGAAAGGCAGCTAACTTTCATCTGAGGTTCTTTTTTACGTGGGAAGGCACAGGGTAATCTCTGCTGGCCTTCTCTCCAGGCCTGTGGGTTCCAACAACTTTCCCCAGGGTGATTCCTTTCTGCATCTCCAAAGGCCTGGACTGAGCTGCGAGTGCTGAGATGAGCTATGCCAAGCTGCTTGGGCTGTGCTACGTTGCATTCTCTCATTTAAGCACCAGCCAATTAAGTCAAACGTCATTCATTGCAGCAGGCACACCTCCTAGCCGACTGCAGGTGTAATCAGCAACAGATGAGGTTCACATACCATTGGCTCATGTCCGCAACAACAGAACTAGGTGCCTTCACCTGGCCAAGTTGACAACTGAATCTAACTACCACATATGTGGAAACACATTTGATTTTAGTATTTGATTCTGAA
>PVIY010043616.1:0-20220 GCA_004026745.1 Myrmecophaga tridactyla
CCCTGGTCTCAATCTCTTCACGAAGGACTGTGTAAAGTCATTCCTTCTGAGAACTCTCCGGCATAAGCATCCATATAACAACCCGGCACACTTAGGGAATCCGTGCACTCCCCTGGGAATCTCAGATCTGTCTGGGAGCCGCCCCAAGGCTCGGCTGGGTCAGTTCACCTGCTCTGCCTGGCTGGCTTGGATCCTTCTTCTCCTCGTTGGCTCCCCAAAGCTGCTCACTGATACAAACAGAACAAGCTTCCCAGGCCACGCATGGAGTGACTGTGCTCCCCTATTGGAACTAGAGAGTTCTCAGAGTCCACCTGTGGAATTTGATGGTGACTTATGTTGTTTTCTAATACTTATATTAGTCTTATTTCTACATTAAACATGTGAGCTATTCAGAGGGAATCAACACATCTGGAAGCTCCAGGCTCTGGGAATCCCAATATGCACTGACTATTTATGTATCTATAATGAATAGCAGAAGATCCACAACAAGCAAGGGCTCAAGCCTTTGGCCCTTGAGGGGGTCTCCAGACCTCGCTGGGGGAACACATGGTCCTGAGACATCCAGACCATCATGTTTAATCTACTGACCAGAAGATCAGGGCTGTACAAGCCGTTAAAGGACATGAAGAAAGACTACCTAGCCCAGAGGTGCATCTATGGAAAGATCCAACTGTCCACTGGCCATATAACCACTAGTCTTCCCAGATTCCACTCTCGGCTTCTAATAAGGGATATAGTCTCTGTAACCCAGCTGGTATCCTCCAAAATATATCACCCCAGACCTGATCTCCACCCGCCAGCTAAAGAGGAAGAAGAGAAGAAAAACCTTCACATACATGATGAAATTTATCCCTACAGTCATTCTTAGAGAGCTCCATGCCATGGGCTAGAGCAAATGCAGGACTCCCCAGAGGCAGGGGACTAGAGCCCATGACCTTCAGAAGTCATTGCTGGGCTCCATTTTTCTATACCCCAAATCAGGCTGAATTTTCTTATCAAAGTTCAGTGTCAAAGAACAGAATTCATGATACTGTCTGTTATATCCAATTATGACAGGAAGAATGGCTACTTTCTGTGATGTCAGTCCAGCTCAGGTATCCGGGACGAACTCACAAGAGCCCACCAGGGTAGCTCCAAGCTTCACTTGTCAGCACAGGTGAAGACAACCTGCCCTTCCAGGTGTCCTCCTGCACATCCCAGATCATCAGCCGCCCTCAGGAGGCCCCACGTCCTGGGGAAGTAAGCTGCCACGCCGACACGTTGAGAAGGAAAAGAAAACACATTGAGAAGGAACTGAAAGATACGTTCCCCAAATAAAACACCCCACCCAGGGAATTTCGTTGTGCTCCCTCAAAGACTGACTAGAGAGCTGGCTATATAGCTCCAGCCCCTCTCACCTCCTGCTCCGCCAAGCCCACAAATGCATTTTAATATGTTCAGTCAACAGGGCTGGTTCTGAACAAACGTTTAAAGAAAAATCATTAGAATTTCTGAGGAACAAAGCATCCCAAAACTCACACATTAAAAAAAATCTAGAGTGATGTAGGTCTAAGTGAAACAGAAAACCTCTTGGGAAAATGTCACCTTTGCCAACAGCATTTTATTTGAAAAGAATACATCTAAATTTTCCCCTGTGCTGTTGTTCCTATAGCAGTATAGGGATGAAATAAAACGACCTCCAATTAGTGCAACTTTAATTTTAAAATGATAAAAAAGAAAGAAGGCTTCCTTTGCCACCATCCCTGTATTCCCCCACCCCCAACCCACTCAAACCTGCTGTACCTCTGAGTTTCAATGAGGGAAAACATAGAATGAGGAAAACCACATCCAACATCGAGACTGGCAACAGTGACAAAAGTTTGACAGTGGTCAAGCAAAATAATTCTTTTCACACATTTTCTCTCCCTCTCTTAGTGTCTCCAAGCACACCCACAGCAGGATACCCTCTTTGGATATATCTAGAACTTATCTTTTTTGGTAAACAAAGCTGCACCTACCAATTACCCACTTTCTCTTTGACCTACAAACTAAATCAGGCTGGAGTTCCACGTAGTATGTTCCCCCCTGCAAGTAAGAAAGGCTCTTCCCCTCAGACAGTCCACACATTTACTAAAATAATTTGAGACTTCATCAGAAAGACCGTTACGCCTGCAAACTTTAAATAATTTACATAATTCCTTGTTTATAAATATTTCATATCAGAAATCAATTTCCAAATGAGGTGCACAGGCAGAATGACCACACCAGGCACTGCCCGAGCACATCCTACTATTTCTAAAAATGGGCAGTCTTACTGCAATGGAAAAACCAAGTTCTGCACTAGGTCATGCATAATTATATGTACTATCCACACAGAATTAAATTGCCACATCTCACTCGCTCCACGTCAGAGAAGAAATATACCCAGTGGAATCTTCGGGGAGAGGAGCTAAATAAAAGGCTCTGAAATGCATTTTTGGTTTGCTAAACTGCTGAATTTTCACCAGAAGAACCTGAGGTATTGATGAAGTTGAGAAAGGATGTATACGGTGCTATTAAAAAAAAAAATCATGTCCTGAAAGCATTGGATTTTAACCTTGGGTAAGATGAGGATAAGATTGTAAGGACCCTGCCCCTAAAAAGCCTCTGACCACTACCCCTTTAAAAAGACAAAAAAAAAAAAAATCCTGTTGCTCAAAGTTGTGAGGAAAAACAGGCTGTGATGTGACCCCAAGATTCAAAACACATACGGGTTCTCCCTCCGCGGCTTGAACAGCAGTCATGCTGAAAAGGGTGAACAAAGAACAGAGACGAGCGATAAACACCATTAACCAGGGCTCCAGGCAGCACAGAAGCACAGAATAAACCAGCTAGAAACAAATGGGCACCGAGATCCCCAACAAAAACTTTCCAGACGGCCTCAGCAGTGTGCCAGCCCCTGGCCCCGGGCAGCGCTGGAGTGTGGCAAAGAAGGGAAAGACGCCCGAGTGCAGCCCTGCCTTGTCCTCTCCAACAACACTCGCCGAGCCTCTGCCTCTGTCTCTTCCTTGAGTACCGAGGAAAGAAAGCATCTCAAGACCAAGTGGGGCCGACCCAAGTCCAATATGCCCTTCTCTTACACCAAGCCAACCCAAAACCAGTAGCACGCACACAAAACCCCCAAACGTACTCTCTGGCAAAGCATGACCTCGCCAATGGAGACTCAGCCACCCTGCACTCCCGAAAAGTACTTTCTTTTATCAGAGCAATAGCTGAGAAGCAAAAATTCTAACTCCTCAAACCTTAGCGAAAGCTAAATCCTGTCTCCTCTTAGCTGCAGCATTCAGCTTCATGTAACTAAATTAACAAAATGTTCCCTTGGCATTTAAATTTGCTCTTCCCCCTCCCCCGCTATTCTCCCCCCCCCCCCCCGTTTTCCCCTTGTAAGTATAGTGGGGGGAGGGGGTGAAGCATAATAAGTCAAAAGACAAAGCAACTTCAAAACAAAATCAGCTATTTGTAAACAAGCCTATGGGGGATTTTTTTTCCCCCTTCCTCTTCCCCACCCCAAGAAAAACAGCCCTGCCAGTTGTAATAGAAAGCCAAGTAAAGATAAATCAATTAGCTTGCTAATTTCTCCCCTCTCATTTATTTAGCTCTGCACTGTATTTGTCGTAATTGACTACAATTATGTTAATTACTAACTCCAGTATAATTACTATATTTATTGTCATTGAGCCCACGATGTACCCACAGCAAAGCTGGCATTTGTCGGGCATCAAGAAAGCAAACTGTCGAGAGGTGAATCTCGGCAAACTGGCGGATGCGGCTTCAGCAAATGAAAGGGCAAAAGAGATTTCATGCAATGTTAGTTTGAAAGCACCGGTTCATTAAGGATATTAATTTTCTGATAACTACACATTTAAGCATGACACACTAGCGCAGTATCTACAGGATTTCGCAATTATTAATGCGTGACAGTTTCAAATGCTAAGTGAATCAATTAAACAGCAGCATTCACAATTTGAGAAGAGATAACTGCTTCATAACTACCTAAGACTACAATTTTCACATGACAAAAAAGAGCCATTGAGGCGCCTTCAAAACCTGACAGGTCAAGAAAGAAGTTTGAAACAAAAGCACCTTACAACCATCATCCCTCCTCTTTACTTGTCAGATCAACTTTGCTAGTGTCTCCCCAGAAACGGCATCACATGCCAGCTGCCACAAGGTGATTTTTCATGTCTTGTCAAAGAAATCTTTTATTCTATTTGCTCTGCATTAACATGTTACATTTATTGATCAAGGGCCTGCTCGGCAGTCACAGTAGGGCACTGAGCTCTCCATGCCTATGGGGCTTTGATGTCCCGGTGACATGCGAGCCCGAATAATGCACATACTAAATGGATTTAATGCAGAAATGTGTTTGGGCCTGACAGTTACATTAATAACAGCCCCTCACACTGATAAATATGCAATTGCTACTATTAAGAGTTACCCAATTATGGGGGAAATATTTCTCTACTTTATAAATAAATCCATCAGGGAAAAAAAAAAGTTTTAACAATCGTGCAAAAAAATTTTTTAAAAAACAACGGTGCATTTTCTTAAAATACTTCTCCAACTGCAGACAACAGGCCATGTGGGGTGGGGGTGGGGGGCAGTTAACACCCCCTTTCTGCCCTCCCCTCCAATTGTTTATAATAAGTCTTGCTTTATCTCAAGAATGGTTTGGAGATTTTTTTTTTTAACCTCTTTTGTTGGTCTTTCCTGTTCTACCCGTCTCTTAGGTCTTCAGAACCAGAGAAAAAGCAGACACCCAGGAGACTCAAAAATTGGGTTCTGTATAAACTCAGAGAGGGGCTTAGGAAAGGTGGTGCAAAGGTGAGGGGCACGTAGCTGATCTCCATAATGATGGATCTGGAGGAATTGTGAGAGTGTGTGTGTGTGCCTGTGTTTAAAAGAAACCTGAACATATGTGCGTGTCTCTCTCATTTAAAACCCTAAATGACCCTGTGCTATGTCAGTGATGGGGGAACGGATGTGTAAGGGGAAAGAGAAAGCAGCTGGGATAGAAGAGACCTTTGATTAGAAAAGTCTCAGGCAGGGAGAATTTGTAGTTATTATATCCCTGCAATTAAATGCAGACACCCAGCAAAAAGCATAATCGTGCCCCTTTCATCATAAAGGAGCAGAGAACAGCTGAAATCTCCAGCACTGCAGGCCCTGAGGAGATGAGAGGAAAGAGGCTTTTCAAATGGCAGTTGTGTATGTGCGTGCATGCACACACACACACACACACACACACACACCATCTCTTCTTTTCCTTTCTGAATCAAAACTTCAAGCAGGAATATATCTCAAGGCTCCCTGTCCCGAGGCTGGGGCAGCAAACCATCTGGCCATGACAACCGTGGACCCATCTTTCCCCAGGACAGTCTAAGCCATGCTTCCAGCCCAAGAGAAGCTGACCAAAGCTGGGAACTAGGTGTCGAGGTTATCCAAGAACCCGCACCCTCAAGCTAGCCTCAGTCTCATGAGGTCCTGCCTAACCCAATTTTTCAAACTGCAGAGGTTTTGGAGAAACAGGAAGAGAGGTAATACAGTCAATAAGATTCCAGGCCTTCAAGTCCTGAACCTGGAGCTGCAGGGAGCCACTCGGACCCTGCTCCAGCAATTTCCAAAGGCTTCTAGTGACTCAAAAAGAAACAAATAAAAAACCCCACCCACAAACAAGGAAATGCAGGCTTGGAAGGGTCTAGCCCAAAGAAAGCAATGATTTATACCATAAAAAAGCAGTGTAAAATAGCCATAAAGCTGAGGTCAGACCACCCGGGTCTCTTTAATCCCAGCTCTCTTATTTAACCACTGGCATGGCTTTAGGCAAATTACTTCAGCTTTCTGGGCCTCAGTTGCTTCATCTATTAAAATACAGATAGGAACAGTACCCTTCTCAAAATACTGTTGGGAGAACTCAATGAGATAACATGTGTAAAGTGCTCTGCCCAGACTTGGCATGTTGTAAATTCTCCATAATGTTCCTTGTTATTTCTATTTTTAGAAAAATTAGCATAATGGCTGATGTCATTTCTATGACTCCCCTGTCCCTGGACTCCTTTGGCGAGTAGAGCCAGTCACCTCTCAACACTTATTTGCAAGGCTGCTTTATCATGAAGCTCATCAATGAACCATTCCACAAGCTATCAGTGATAGGACTCAAGGGTTCTTCCTCAACAAAAGTGCAGTTGGCTTTCAAACAGAAGAGGGGTGGCTCTTCTTTACCCAACGTTGTCCTGTGTCCTGCAAGATATTTAGCATCCCTAGTCTGACCCACTAAACACCAGAACTGCCCCCACCCCCATCACTGCGACAACAAAATGCTGCTGAAGCCGCAGAACTGCGTGATTATGGTTGAGAACCTGAAGGACCAGTGACCACAAAGTATGAAAAGGTAAAACTTGCTATGGTCTCTCCCCGCCCCAAATCACCACTGCTTCCAACAGCGACCCTGATGACATCTCTGTCTTCAAAGACAGCAGTAAAGACACAACAGTGTCCTCAGAACATATAGCAGAGCAGAGCAAGAGAAAAGAACAGTAGGACCCAGGTCTAAACAGCCCAGAAGAGAGACTTTGCAAAGAAAGGAAAATAATAAACCCCAATAATTTGGAGAGGAAAATAGGTGATGGGGAAAATAGAAGGCATTACTAAAAAGCCTAGGAATTTCTTATCCTAGAGGCAAGTCCTGCAGGAAATACAAAGAAATTCTGTGTCTTGAAAGAACTCTCTAAATTATTCTGCAAGTTATAGGGATCACCATTACCTACCAGAAAGCTAACCCTCAGGGAAGCCTGAAGTCCCTCTGATAATTCTCTCTAAACTTCCACCCCTTTCCCAGCCCAGTTTCACCACAGTGGCTCAATACCATTTTCTCTAGGAAAGGGCAGAAATCCAGGAAGCAAGTTAGAGCATTCTTGGGGGTTTGAGGTAGGTACCTGATGATCTACCTCCCTCATTTAGCTAAACTTCCCTTGGTGGTACTTGTCATGGAGGTCACACCAGAAAGTGCTATAGGGCAAGGGAATCAAACTCTTGCTATTGAGACTTTAATTACCCACCAGCTCATTTTCCACTTAATCTTTTGAGTGTAAGTTCTGTGATAGCTGAGATACCAGAATGGCCAATGAGATCCATGGAACAAGAAATGTTGCTTGCAGCATTGCCCAGCTGTTTTAGTTTGTTAGCTGCCAGAATGCAATATATAAGAAATGGAACCACTTTTAAAAGAAGAATTTATTAAGTTGCAAGTTTACAGTTCTAATCCTATAAAAATGTCCAAACTAAGGTATCCAGATAAAGATATCTTTGTTCAAGAAAGGCGATGAGTCAAGAACACCTCTGTCAGCTGGGAAGACATGTGGCTGGCATTTGCTAGGGTCTCTGGCTTCTCATTTCAAACATCTTCCTTGGGGGCATTTTCTTTCTTCATCTCCAAAAGTCCCTGGCTGTGTGCATTCAGTTAGCTCTAAAGTTTTTTCCAAAAATGGCTCCCTCTTAAAGGGCTCCAATAAGCATCCCCACCTTGAATGGGTAGAGACACATCTCCATGAAAACCATCTAATCAAAAGTTACCACCCATAACTGGGTGGGTCACATCTCCATGGAAACAATAAAAAAAAATCCAACCCAGCAATATTGAATGAGACTAAAGAACAAGGCTTTTCTGGGATACATGACAGTTTCAAACTGGTATATCTGTTTAGAGAACACTGGTTCCAACACACAGACTCTTGCCTCCATGGAATAATTCAGGATTTACCAACACCCTAGAACTATCCTAAGAACTCATTAACAGTTCTTCTTTCTAAAGTCTGTCTTTTCTACCATCACTTCTTCCTCTCAAGGCTTAGTGGCATGAGCTCTGTCACTACCCATCTACAACATCAGCATGCTCCCCAAGTAAGCCCAGGACATTTGGAGCTTAAAAACAAGTACAAACAAGGCCCCAAACTACAAAGATACTTTCAGATGCAGACCCATGCCCATACCCTTTGAGCTGTTCTCTTCAGAGTCAGAGTTGGGGATTTTCTCTCTTACTCAGTCCCACTAGGATATGAATAAAGGTCTGTTCCTAACAGGGAGGTATAAAAAATATGCATAAGATGAGTGGGTCTATCCTATGGAATGTCAGGGGCAGTTGGAAAACTAGAGTATTTATGTCAGTTAGTACAGGCTAGGTTTTGCTGCATTAACAAATAACCTCAAAATCTTTTAACAAAGATTTCTCACTCATACTCTCTGTCCAACACAGATCAGCAGGGAGTTCTGTTCATTTATGGTCAGAAACCCAGACTGATGATCATAACACATGGACAAGAAAGTGGCAAACCGTGCACTGGCCCTTAGAGTTCCTGCCCAAAAGTCTTATCAAAGGGTGCAGAGATATGCTGAAGGAGAGAAAATCCTGAATATGTGTGAAGAGCCCAGTGACTACAAGAGAGTAAAGCGGCCCCCAGGGAGGGTCTAGCCTGGGTACTTGTCCTCGCCAGCACCATACTGCAAGCACTAACAGCAGCTATGCTCAGGGAAGACTATTACATGCCAGAAGATTTGTTAGGCACTTTACACACAGTTACATGCAGAACATTTCTGCAATTAGCCCAAGGCCAGTTAAACAACTGGTAGATGACAGAAGCAGGATTTCAAGCCAGGGTGGTCTAACCTCAAAGCCTTGATTCTTCTCATTTCACTGCCCATCTTCCCAACCCAGCAGCAAATTAACAGGCCCAATTTTGCCTAGCAGTTCAAAACAGAGAAACACAGAAAAGACAGCGTAGTGGGTCTGTCCACCCAAGAAGCTTTGACAGTCCACTCGGTACCCGCCTCACAGTCTCTGGCCTGGGAAAGAGAACAGAGTCACCATTCCTTTACCGGAGATGCCCCAACTCCCCAGTCCTTCAAGCAAGCTTCCATCTGAGAATCTTTTCCTAAGTAAACAGGTTTTCCCCCCATCCAGTGCATTTATCAGAGTGATGCTAAATAAGATGCGACTGCAAATAATTTAATTTTTAAAACGTAAGCTTCCTGTTGCCATAGATCAATTAAACCCTCTCGCTTTTATTACCAATTGACATGGGCGTATTTATCACCGTTTGCCATGGGAGCTCTGCTCTGCCCGCTGTGTTCGACAAGCCAAGCAGGCGACCCACACAAGCCATTCAGAGTCCCGAGGGAGAGGAATGGAGCCATCAGAGCGGACTCTGCTCTCCCCCAACCAGGCAGCAGGGAAAGCCAAACTTGGAACAACTGATTTCATTAAAAAGCTGTCATTGCCTTGAGCAGATCGAGGAACCAGCACTGAGTAAAGGATATGATTCTCTTTTTTATTAATCCACAAAATAGAGGTAAAATATTACAATTTCAAGAATAAGTTCAAGCAAGTATTAGGGACAGTGGGTATGCAAATACTCCTCTTGGAATAAATTGCCCTAGAGGGCAACCTGATATCTGTATCAAAACCCCTGAAAATTCCATCTCTGGGATCTGTCCCAAGCAATTAATCAGAGACATATTCATCAATGAATATCACAAATGTATTTATAATAGCTATTTATAACACCGACAATCTTGAAACAAGGTAAAAGTCTAATACAAAAAATAAGTTAAGAAACCTTTAAAACTTGTGATGAAATATCTGAGATAGGAAAATGCTTCCAATACAATGTGAACACATGCAACAAAATGCATATGATTTAGCCTCATTTTTTTAAATATTAGCCATTATAAAAGACCAGGAAGACAAAAAATGTTGACAACGATTTCAGAGGAAGAGGGTTTCATTCATACTTTTCTGAGTTTTGCAAGATGTCTAACCAATCATTGTTACTTTCATGTTTTAAAATGTTCTCAAAAAAGAATGCTCCTAAGTACAGTTTCATGCAGATATAGATACTGGATTCATGATTATCGATGAATTCCAAGGGCAAAATTTCACTTTCACTTGGGTCCTCCTGGCTGTTCCCTGACCAGCCCCCTAAGTGCTCTGCCCTCTCTCCAGGGAGGGTGGTGGCGCCTGCCCCTGGGAATCAAGTCCAGGAAGCTGGACCCAAGGTCACAGTCTGCGGCTTCCCTGGTTCCCACCCAATCACAGCAGGGAGAATCAGACCCAGACGGACAGGGAAGAGCACAGGAATACGAGGTTTTTGAGGGGCCAGAAATTTTGCTCAGTCCTGTTTTCTTGCTTCCTTTTCCAGATCTGGATCTGAGAGGGCACATGCTGGCTCCAATGACTTTAATTCACACCAGAACAGAGTCACAGAAACATAGAGCCTGACTTCCCTTCTGTATGGAAAGGGAACCAGTTCACCAGTGGATAACCCACTGAGGCAGAGGTGAATTTGCCATAGTTGGTGCAGGAGAAAAAACTCTGGGGTGTAGTGGGAAGGAAAAAAAAGTATATAGTAAATTGAGAGCTTATAAATCCATAACTGCCCTTCCCTCCAGCATGAACAGGTGGCCATACAGAGAATCAGCAAAACCATCACTTTTATGAATGAGATTAACAGTGACAATGGTGTGTGGCCAAGAATGAATGATAAGATAATAAAGAAGGATATTCTCAGCATGGGTGGGTAAAATGGTATCTTAGCAAGAATTAAATACAAATCTGGCCACATAAGAGAAAATTCACACACTTGTACATATATAATCACACCCATATACATCATTTCTTAGCTCTGGAAGAGCACACAAAAAGCAAGCTGTTCCCGCTAAAGGTTATACCATGGGCATGCATTAATCATTCCACATGAATAGTATGAATAAACATAAATAATAATAATATAAATGAATAAAAGAACCCCTTACTTAAAAACAAATTGTGGCCTAAGTCAAAACCGAACTGCAGCTGCCTTTGCAACCTAGGGGAGTAGAAAAATTTGTAGGCGATATGGAAGCGCAGAAGTTGTTCTGTTTAGGCAATAACCTGATAGGACTTTGGGGGTGTGAAAAGGAAACCTGTAGAAACATTCAAGAAAGGATGTGGATGGGAGGAGTTTAATTTATCTGCATATAATAAAACAAGAAGAACTTTGTGCTTCTGAAGGCAGCTCTGGAAAGAAGGTGTGTGACATGGAAAGGAGACAAAGGGGCTAGAAATGAGAACAGGGAACACCCAAATGATTTTCTAAGAATAATGCTACAATTACCATCCCTATCACCCACCAGTACACCTTGAACCACCAATAAAAATCTGTAACACGTTGTAATCTTATGCTAGGCTTCAGAGACATGAAGGAAGAAGAGGGTACCTAGACTGGGAGCAGCAGGCTGCCAAAAAAAGCCATAGCAGAGCCAGGGAGATGGTTGCAGCAGGCAGCTGCGGTAAATCCAAGCTCAGGAAACACTGGTCCACGGCTGCGCCCCACAATCCCATGGAAATAGTGAAGGATGGGGCAAGGAGACTTCCTACAGCGCAATGGTGGGATGAGGGCTCGAGGCATTTCATTTGGATGTGAATTTTAAACCAGTGATCCCCAAAGCTTAGAGAGCTCGGGTCATCTGTTAAGTACCCACTTAATTGGAAGGTAAATTTATTACCTCCTTTCTCTTCCCCTCTCCCCACCCCCCCCCCTTTTTTTTGTATGCTGTTTGGTGGGGTCACGTTTCATTATTTTTCCATGTGAGTATCCCCGTTATGGCAGCACCATTTTGTCGAATTGTTTGTTTGTTTTGCTTGTTTGTGTGTTTTTTGGGAAGCGCACGGAGCAGCAATTGTGCCCAGGTCTCCCGCATGGCAGGCGAGAATTCTACCACTGAACTACCCTTGCACCCCACCCGCACCCCACCGCATCCCCTTTTAAAAGAGGAATTAGCTACAAATCAAATGCATCTTTGATTTTGATCTAGCTGAGAACAAAGAGAGAAAAGTCCCTGAGTAAGCTCTTATTTTCCTTTAACACTCAAGAGATAGAGTGCAGCCTCCCCTCAGGCCCCCAGGTTGTAAAATAAAGAAGCTCCAAGATGATCCAATCCCAAACACACCCAAGTGAAGTGAGGATTGCTGTTCTCTCTTCTGGTCCAGACCCCCACCAGCTTCCCCAAGTCACAAGGTAAACTCCTCCTGAACCCTGGGCCTCACCCTCCGTGGCCCACCCCCGACCCAGCCCCACCTGGGCCCCGCACACAGCCCGCACCCTGACCCACGACCCCACGGACAGCAGCAGGCTGCTGACCAGATGCAACAGCTCCTCAAGCCCAGAACTACAGAAACATGCTTCCTCTCAACAAAGAAAAATAGAAACCTTAACTTCTGTCTCTCAGAACCCATCTTACTGACCCACACTCACTAAATTTCCCTTCATCCACAACCTATCATTTCCAATGATGAATCCTTACAGATCCAGCCTTTCAGAGCCAAAAGCCTCTTCTCTCCTCCTACCCACACCACACAGACATATCTCCCCATGTCCAGCCTCTTTTCTGCCCACGGGAGGCAGGGCCCCTAGTATTACAAAGGCAGCTCTGTTTCTTCAGACCTGACAGCCCAGTCCCATGCCCTGTGCCCGCTGACGTACCCCCTCCCAGGGGCCAGCCCTCCTCAAACCCACATCCGGGCTCCCAAGGACGCCACGGCCCCAAACTAAACAGTCCAGGCCTCTGGAGGCCGCTGCCACTCAGAGGGACTGTTTCCAGAGCCACACAAAGGAACCCTTTGCCCAAGTGAAGAGTGAGTTGCTATTTAAGGCGTGTAGGTCAGGCACACCTCAGCTAGGCTGCATCCTCTGTCTTCTCCTTGGGTGTTTGGACCAAACACCACCCTTAATTTCTTTAGAGTCAGCATTTATGTATTTGTCATCCTCTCGTTCCCACATCTCCCCAGGTGCACACAAAGCCTCTGGGTGTCAGGGAGAGGACACACTCAGCTCCTGCCATACCCCCTCGACTCCTGCTCCTTGGTGAAAACTCATCTCAGCGTAGCCAGGAACCCCTGGACGCCAGCTTGAGAAGCTCTGGTAGCTTCGCTTAAACTTACATTTCCCTCTGCCCTCTGGTGCCTCAATGCCCCGAGTTGCTCATTTTCTTTTATTTTGGGGTGGGGGGTGGGGGGGTGGGGGATGGGGTGCAAGGGTTGGGAATCGAACCCAGGTCTCCCGCATGGCAGGTAGGCATTCTACCACTGAGCCACCCATGCACCTTGCTCATTTTCTTTTAATTTCTCAATGTCCTGTCTCAGAGGTTGAGAAAGAAAAGACTCCAAGACCTGGAAGCAGGAGGGTGCTGAGTCCTGGCATAAGATTTGGGTCCCTCATCTCTCCTGGCCCAAGGCAGTCCCCAAAGAATGCACTTAGGGAAAAAGCTCCCCCTGGAACCAGCTCATGAGGAGAAAGGGCACCACCCTGACCCCTGCTCACTTACTCTACTGATACCTGCTTTCCAAGTGTCCCCTACTTCAAACCACTAAATCCCCAAACCAATCACCAGTCACATTTCATAGCCCTTTGGGAAGAAATGAACAACCTTCTCTGCTCTCCATCAGAACAGTATATAAGATCATACTTACTTTTTGCCAAGATTGGAACAGTTGTTAGAGACTTTCCCTCCCTCCCACCCCATGCCAACAATATTTGAATTCCTTTGAAACACCATCTGGGAGAAATCATCATCACAGATATTTAAGGTTCCAATTCATTAAAAGGCAAAGAAAGAAAACATACGTGCACTCACACATCCTACCTGCAACTTGGCAAATGATTTAGGAGATGGGGATATCCAAGAGAGCATACCTAAATGCCCCCAAAGCACTCCTCCGGGCTCCAGCTCATTCCTTTCCCAAGGGGATTCTGATTTGTCTGCATCATCGGCACAAGTGAGAAAGGCAAAGAACAGAGTAAAAATATGACGGCCCTCTCTCTCGTAGAAACTCACAAGAAGCGGACAACCTCACGTGCTCCCTGCTTCTTCAGCTGCACAAAAAAAGGCTAGGAGTAATCTGAAGCAGAGTCAAACCTTTTGGGTGTAAGGCCACATGTCTCAAAGCCCAGAGTTGAATGAAAGGACACCCTATGCAGCACTGGAACACTGACTTTATCTGCGGGGCCCTCAAGTATCAGGGGGCACTGGGCCTCCCAGGCCTGGCCCGTGTCGCCTGAAGGTTACATACCTCAGAAGGTTAAAGCTGAGATCCAGCCTCTTTGCAAAATGTCCACAGTCCCTCCCGAGGCGCTCTGGAATTTCTCTGCAGTCCTGGCCTATGTAGGACACCTGGAAATTAAATGGAACAGAAACAATGTGGCCCACGGAAATCACCCAGCTGCTCACAGCCCTGAGACACTGGTCAATGATTGCTTCTGCCACTTGAGTGCAGGCTCCTCACACAACAAAAGGCCACGTCTGCGGCTGTCTTCCTGATCAGATCAGCTTTGGGGGATTCGGGGACTCACCATCAGCAATGCTTTCCTGGGACAGTTAGCATGATGGAGACGAATCCCTGGCACAATGGAAAATTGGACTGAAATCAGCAGGATTCAGGTGTCCAGCCCCTCCAGCCTCATGTCAGAGCAGCTGATACATACCAGCAATCAACCTCCCACTCAGGGGCCTTCCCTCCAGCTGCCCCTCTGGTTCTCTCTCTCCCTCTCCTCCATTGCCCCCACCCCACCCCCCAATGCCCTGTTATTCACATTACCTCATGAAAGACATAGCAGATGCACTTACCAGCACTCAGCCTGCAGGGTGCTAGAATAAATAGGGTCAGCCAGGAAAACCTGCCCAGAACTGCCAGTTCCATCCTATTACCACTATGTATAAAACTGCCCGCCACATCAGAACTGACCAGTTCTGAAGGTAAGAAGGCCACAGTATGTGGCCAGAGCTTTCAAGACCTCCTCTTCCAGGGATCTTTTTGCAATCAACCCCAATCTGCTTGCAGAATTTTTTCCTTAGGCATTCTGCATTGTTGTTGTTCTTAAGTGCCTACTCTGAGCCCAAATATTAAAAGGCTGAACTGAAATCTGATTCCAGAACTTCTGTGAGCTTATCAGTGGGCAGTATCATTACCCTAACCACCCAGTTTTTGGAGTTTTGAAACCCATCTTATAACTCTGCAGGCTGAATTGGCAATTAATTCCAAAACCCATACAGCAAACTCAATGGGCCACAATTCACAATAAAGGACCTCCCTCCACTCCCCTGGCAGAAAATTCAGGCCTGTCACATGGCTATAGCATTGATTCTATCCCCTACAAATTCCCATTCTTTTACACATATAGACAAGGACCCCTTGAAGTGAATGAGAGATTCCCTAAAGGGGTGATAAGTTTCATAATAAGGAATGAGAACAGGTGGCCATCTCGCAAACTCAGATATTAGGTTAAAATGTATGAAATGACCAACATTTAATTGTTTTAGAATTATAAGAACAGCACTTTCATTTGATTCAACTAACACAAACCACATTGCACCCTAACACCCTCAACTTTTCAAGCCATCTCTCAATTTTCTCCTATCCAAAGGGGACACACAACTGATAATACAATGTCCTGTATTCACTCTCCATCCAGTTACTCCCCTTCAGTAACTTCATTCCAGGAGGAAGAAAGTTGGGAGAAAGGGGGAGAAAAATAGCTGAGTACAATAAAATAATTTTGACTCAGGGATATACAGGTAAAAATTTATGGATACTGGGTTCAATCTAGAAATCTCTCCCCTTTCCATATGGAACCCATCTTTCTTCATCGCTCCTTGCATAATAAGTTCCTCCAATTGGAGATGGAAGTCATAGACCAGGGAGAGATTGAGGATATAAGGTCCCAGTCATTTCAGGGATAAGGCCCAAATTAATCTGGAGATTTCAATTTCCCTCAGCATGTCCACCTAGTCAGTAGTTTCCTCAGTGTTTTAAGTTCACATTGACCCACACACACACATGCCCATGGTCCCTACCAGAATTAACCATCCCTTTTGTCCCTACATGCACCACCATCTTGTACATATCATCATCATCCAAGGCCTCGGTGATAGAGCTGGGAAGCTGGGCTTTAGGTCTAGAAACTGAGGTCTCTCCCCACAGATGCACCAGGCACTAAATCTACTAGGCACCCAATTTGTCAAAACCCGTCATGTTTAATACAAGGAAAGTGGTACCCCAAAGACCTGCCCAGCGTAATACAGCTTCTTAGTGATGGAGCCTCATCCAAGTCCTGGGGCCGTGCAGATCTTCTGAGCCCACACGTGGATGCAGGTTTTCTCCATCAACAGATCCCAATGGCACAACTATCATCATATTCACAATGAGTCTTCCTAATTGAGAGGGTCCATATTACCTCATGACACCGTGTGAAGGCCTAAGAATAGTGTCAGAGCCTGGGGAGAGAGAAGGATGTCTTATCTATTCCACTTTTTCTTCCCTAAGATTTCTCTTCAGAGGAAACAGCAGCATCAAGGAGAGCTATCGCCATGAAGGATTAGGATCACTCACAACCTGTCTGACCAGACAGTCATCAGCTTGTTTTACTAAATGCTCCTAACAACACAACATCCCGGAAACTAAAAGAACCACAGCTCATCCCCATTTCACAGAAATGAAGACCAAGGCTCCAAGGTTGAGAAAGGGAATCAAGTTGCTGAGTAATCTGCTTGCTGGGACCACTCCTGTGGTAAACTGTAGGTTTTTAAATGTAAATTAAGCAGATCAGGTTGAAGGGATTAAATTAGCTGGAAAAAGTTTAAAAACAGAAAACAGCCCCAGCAAGAAACTCAAATCAACCCTCTTAGGTGTATACCCTAGGACGATTAGGAGGGAAACTTATTTCAGAAGTGCTTCTGAACCTCAAACCACCTATAATTATGCCTAAGAGTTGTTTCCAGGAAACCTCTTTAGTTACTGAGATGAGGCCTCTCTCTCAACCCAACCCAGCAACAAAACCGTTACCCTCCCCTCTATGTGGGACATGACATCCAGGGTGAAAGTCTCCCTAGCAATGTGGGACATGACTCCCAGAGATGAGCTTGGCCCTGACACCATAGGATTGACAATCCAGACCAAAAAGGGGGAAAGAAAGGTAACAAAACATGATAGCCGTGGTTAAGAGAGTTCAAATAGAGTCGAGAGGCTACTCTGGAGGCTACTCTTATGCGAGCTTCAGCTAGCCATTGCTAATTGCTACAGTTCGCCAAACCCCAGCCAACATCATGCCTATTAAACCTAAAGAACACCTAGGGCTCTAACTGAGACTCTACAAAAGTTTCATGCACTAAGTTTTTTCCCCGAAACCCATAACTTCCAGAGGGTTTGTAGGCTAGATAAGCCCTGAAACCCAAAGGGGCCAGCCTCTTCAAGAACATCAACTAATTCCATGACCCTAACCTACTTTATTGACACCTCTTTTCAACATGAAAAAGTTAGAAAGGGCAGAGCCCAAAGATCCTTATAGAGTAGGAGAAGGATCACAGGAGAAGAAGCAGTTATAACAGAAAGATAGGATTTAACAAATGAGTATGACTCCTGAATCACTGTACTGATATTTCTTTTAGCTTCCAGTGTTTTGGGGCAGCTAGAAGGAAAAACCTGAAACTGTGGAATGTAACCCATACCAAACTACGAAATCTGTTCTGTGCTGCCTGTTGGAGTGTACTTGGAAAATTGTTGCATTTTTTTTTGTATGTATGTTGTATTTCACAATTTTAAAAAGAAAAAATAAAAGGAAGTGCTTCTGAGTAGGAGGCATTACCCCTCAGGATGTTACAGGACCACCTAACATAAGTGACAAGGCCAAGAGAGCCAGACCAAAAGCAGTTTGCCTCTTCAGCAAATAGGAAATGGACGTCGAGGTTAACAGGTTTTAAATGGCACAAAAGCAAGGACATATGGAAGAACCAGAAGTCACTGCGTGTTGTCAATTATCTTGATTTAGACTGAATTGAGGAACCAAATTTTGTAATTTTAATTTTTCTACCTTTTATAATTTGTACCCCAATACTTCCGCCCTGTGCAGAATCATAACAGAACAGGACACAATTACCAGGTAAGTGGAAATACATCAAGTTAAAGAAACCTGAGACAAGCACCTGAGAGGGAGGCATGAATGTAGGGGAGGAAGGATGAGCCAGGATTGAGAAAGCCTTCTTGACCAAAAGGGAGAAGGGAGAAATAAGATAAAATAAAGTTTCAGTGGCTGAGAGATTTCAGAGTTGAGAGGTTATCCCGGGGCTTATTCTTACATGTTATATACATATTCTTTTTTAGGTTATGGTGCATTGGAGTGGCTGGAGGGAAGTACCTGAAACTGTTGAGTTGTGTTCCAGTAGCCTTGATCCTTGAAGATAACTGTATAACGAGATAGCTTTACAATGTGACCACATGATTGTGAAAACCTTGTATCTGATGCTCCCTTTATCCAGGGTGTGGACAGATGAGCAAAAAAATAAGGGCAATAAATAAACAAGTAATAGGGGGGATATGGGATAAAAAAAAAATTGGGTAGACTGCAATACTAGTGGTCAAAATGAGAGGGAGGGGTAAGGAGAATAGAATGTATGAGTTTTTTCTTTTTCCTTTTTATTTCTTTTTCTGGAGTAATGCAATGTTCTAAAAATGATCATGATGATGAATACACAACTGTGTGATGATATTCACATCTAAGCCCCCCGAGCAGAAGCTACAGAAAATTACTGAACTGCAGAAGACTGGGGGTCTCTCTCTGTAGTTGGGAGCACCTGGAATCCTAGAGCATTTGGGGGAACGATGGCCTCGTCAGTAGTCAGACTGAGGGGTGGCGGTGAGGTCTTGATTTTAAATTTGCAAAACTTGCAGCAGCTCTGTCAGAGTAGAGCCAACCCTGAGTCCCAGCCTCAGTTCCTGTGCTCTACATAACTAGTTGTGTTATCTCGGATGAGTCACAACCTCTTAGGAGTCTCTATTTCCTCTTCTATAAACTAGGTTAATATTTGCTGCTTCAAAAGGTGTTAAAAATAACATAACAACCAGCCATTATCAAATGTTTACCATGTGCCAAAAGCCCATTACGTATGTCATCCTCTTTAAGCTTCATGAAATAGTCCCATGAGTCAGAAAATATTATTTCCCCTGATTTTACCTATAGTGTAGGAAGGAGATGAGATAACGTATTGAAAGCACACAGCACTTTCCCAGCCACCTAGTGGGTGCTTAGTAAATAGTTGTTGAATCAGACCAATATCTCTGTGGAAGGAATCTGTTATTTGTATGTCTCTTGGGCACAAGATTTCAGTGCCCCAATTCCATGTTTGCCTTGCTGGGACAATCACATATAATCGTATTGATGCCACTACTTTGATTGTCATACACTAATGGAGAAAAAGGAAAAGGAGTTAATGCTGAGCATAAATGATGCCTGCAAGTCAGGAGACGGCCAGATGAAGTCAGGCCCATGCTGGAAGAGGAGACTATACAGAGAAGAATGATGGGAGGACTGCAATGTCACCAGGCCTGCGGGAGTCCAGGCCCATAGAACCCCTAAAAACCAGGCAATAGGCAGTCAGCCTACATTCAAGTTGAAAGCAGTGACCTAGTTTCAACAAAACATCATCCAACTCATTAAATTGTTTATTTTATTTTATTGGTGTTTTGCTTTTATTTAGGTTTTATAAATGTCTACATATGAAAATGTTATATCTGGTTTTATGTTTGCATATTTAAGTATTGTAAAAAACAGTATCAACACTGGGGGTTTGAAAGATGTTTTTTTCCCACTTGAAGATGGATCTCCCGAAGTTCATGAAGGACCATGCAGCACACATCCTAGGCTGCCTCTGGTAAGAGCTGTCAGGAGAAACTGCACAGAGCAGAATGCTACTAAATACCCCAACCCCAGGCTGGGTACTCAATCTTCTGGCCCAGGAGGCTTAGGAAATGGAGTACTAACACCCCAGGGGCATTTTCCTAACTTGCCCTTTCAGCTACTCCCAGGCAGCTCCATCTGCTTAAAACGGTCCTAGAGGACCCAAAGACCTCTCTCCACATTTGAGGGATAGATACTCTCCCCCCCTCCAAAAAAAAAAAAGCCCCCGGACAAAGAGCGGCATGGGGCAGGGGAGGGGGGATCAAGTTTGGGAAATGGGGGATAAGCAAAGGGAAGAGGAGGCACAGGAACGTCCTCAGCTCCACCATCAACTCCTCTGTGAACTTGAAAGACGCGGTACCCAGAGAATGCTGGGTTAGAAAATGCAGAGACCTGAGGCCTGTGGAGAAAGGACCCCTCCTTGGGCAGCCGGGGTTAACTCTTA
>PVIY010043617.1:0-20216 GCA_004026745.1 Myrmecophaga tridactyla
AATGTTGACTTTTGTCAAATTCTTTTTCTGCATCAATCGAGATGATCATGTGATTTTTCCCTTTTGATTTCTTAATGTGCTGTATTACATTAATTGATTTTCTTGTGTTGAACCATCCTTACATTCCTGGTATAAACCCCACCTGGTCATGGTGCATAATTCTTTTAATGTGTTGGATTCAATTTGCTAATATTTTGTGAGAATTTTTGCATCTCTGTTCGTTAGGGAGATAGGCCTGTAGTTTTCCTTTCTTATAGCATCTTTACATAGTTTGGGTATTAAAATGATATTAGCTTCATAAAATGAGTTATTTGATTCTACCTAGAGTTCACTTTTCCTTATGTTTTTGGAAAAGTTTGAGCAGGAGTGCTAATAGTTCCTTTTTGGAGTGTTTCATAAAATTCCCTTGCGACCCATCTGACCCAGAGTTTTTCTTTGTAGGAAGATTTTTGATAACTGATTGAATCTCTTTACTTGTAATTGGTTTGTTGAGTTCTATTTCTTCCTGAGTCAGTGTAGCTTACTGTTTGTGTGCAGAAATTTCTTCAGTGTCTGTGGTTATTCACCCCTTCTCATTTCTGATTTTTTTTATCTGCATCCTGTTTATTTTTTTCTTTATCAGTCTTGCTAGTGGCCCAACAATTTTACTGATTTTCTAAAAGAACCAATGTTTGGATTTAATGATTCTATGTATTGTTGTTTTGTTCTCCCACTTATTTATCTCTGCTTTAATCTTTGTTGTTTCTCTTCCTTATTTGCTTTGGAGTTAGTTTGCTATTTTTTCTGAAGTTCTTCCAAGTGAGCAGTTAAGTTATCAATTTCTGGTCTTTTGTTTTTCTGAATATAGGCATTTAGGGCAATAAATTTCCCTTTTAGCACAGCCTATGATGCATCACATAAGTTCTGGTGAATTGCATTCTCATTTTCATTCATGTCCAGATAGCTACTTATTTCTCTAGCAATTTCTTCTATGACCCACTGGTTGTTTAATCTCCATATATTTGTGAATGTTCTCATTCTTTGGTGGTTGCTGAGATCCAGCTTCATTCTATTGTGATCAGAGTAAGTGCTTTGAATAATTTCAATGTTTGTAAATTTATAAAGAAGTGTTTTATGCCCCAGAATATGATTTATCCTGGAAAAGTTCAATGAGCACTAGAGAAGAATGTATATCCTTGTGTTTTGGGGTGTAAAGATCTATATATGTCAGTTAAATCTAATTCCTTTATCAAACTATTTAACTTCTCTATTTTATCGTTGATCTTCTGTCTGGTTATTCTATCTATAGAGGAGAGAGGTGTATTGAAGTCTCCTACTATTATTTATTTGAAACATTTATCACTCCCTTCAGTTTTACCAATGTCTGTCTCAAGTACTTTGGAGCTTCTTAATTGGGAGGATAAACATTTATTATTGCTATTCCTTCTTGGTGAATTGACACTTTAATTAGTAAATATTTTTCTTCTTTGTCTCTTATGATGTCTTTACACTTAAATTCTATTTTTTTCTGATATTAGTAATTACTCCTGCTTTCTTATGATTATGACTTGTGTCAAATATCTTTTTCTATCATTTCACTTTCAGTCTATTTGTATCCGTGCATCTAAGATGAGTCTCTTGTAAGAAGCATATAGATGGATTATATTTCTTAATCCACTCTGCCAATCTTTACCTTTAATTGATAAGTTTAGTCCATTAACACTAAAGTTATTACCGAAAAGGTGTTTCTTGAATCCACCATACAATCATTTTTATATTATTTTTGAGATCTATATATTCATTTCCTTCTCTCCATTTTTATTCTTTAAACTACCCTTATTGGTACTCTTCAAATCTGCGCCTTCTTCTAAACCTCCTTCCCCTGTCTTCTTTTTCAGCCAGCAGAACTTCCTTTAGTATTGCTTGCAGGGTCAGTCTTTGTTGACAGATTCTTTCAGGACTTGTTTGAGTGTGAAACTTTAATCTCTCCCTCACTTTTGAAGAATAGTTTGTCTGGGTACAGAATTCTTGGCTGGATTTCTTCTCTTTCAGGATCTTAAATATATCATACTTCTGCCTAATTGCCTCCATAGTGCTAGCTGAGTAGTCTGAACTCAGTCTTGTGTGGTTTCCTTTGTGTATAGTAGACTGTTTTTCTCTTGCTGCTTTCAGAATTTTCTGCCTCTTTTCAACATCTGACAGACTGATTAGTATATTGGGCAAGGCCTATTTGGATTTATTCTGTTTGGAGTTTTTTGGGATTCATTAAATTGTATATTTATGTCCTTTATAAGTGTTGGAAGTTTTCCCACATTATATCCTCCAGTACTCTTCCTACCCATTTACTTCTCCTTCTGGGACACCAATCATTCTTATATTTGCATATAAGGTTTGAGTTGTTCATCATTTCCCTGAGATCCAATTCTAAATTTTCAAACTTTTTCACCATTTGTTCTTTTTTTATTTCAAATTCAGTTGCTGTGTCGTTCAGTTCACTTATTCTTTCTTCTCTTTCTTCAAATCTGCTGATGCACATCTTCAGTGTATTTTTACCTTGATCTCCAGTATCTTTCATTTTATATGACCAGCTATTTTTGTTTTTCTTTTCAAATTTTTCTTTATGCTATTGTAGTGTCTTCTTGATATCTTTTATTTCTTTTACCAATTCATTTAAATTATATAGGAGATATGCTTGAGCAAGTCTACATGTACTAAATTTTGCGTCTTCACCACTTTTCAGTTTGGTGATTTCACTTGCCTACATATTCATGCTTCTTTATTTACTTTGTGATGTTTTGTTTTTGCTGATTTTTTTGTCATTTGATAAGCTTGACAAATTTATTTTGAAGGTTGATTTCCCTATTTTGTCTATAATTTTGTGGTTGCTTGGGTTTGCAATGAATATATCATTTGTCACTTTGTCAGTAACTCCCAGCCCAACCACTGCAAGAGCCTCATGCCGGTGGTGCAAGCCTTTTTAATAACCTATTAAAGGATGAACAGAAAAGCAGCTTACCATGCTACACTGTCCCTCTCATTCCAGCAGATGGCACTGTTGGGGCACTAATTCTCCAGGACTATATTTCTTCTCAGCTGAAACTGCATGCTGGGGAGGGAACCAATCAGGCAGTAATCCAGTCAAGACCCGTCTTCACATTCAGTGAAAACCACCATCTCTGGGGGTGGGGTGTAGGCACTTTACAGATTGGCTGAGAAACTGCTTGTGGGCACAATGTGTCTGGTGATTCACAGGCTTCCATTTAGAGAGATGTGGGGCTTTTAGACTGATAGTTTCAACTACTCCAGGTAGCAACTAGCCCAGGATGTTCTGATTTTCAATTCCTGCAGATCCTTGTTGTGGTTTAGGGGACTGCTTGGCAGTTTGGTAGTTCTTAATTCTCAATCAAAAGGAGCGATTCCCATGTAAGGTGTGTAGAACAGCATCAATAGGCCAAGGACAAGGTCTGGAGATATTTTGAAAAGCCGTGAAATTCCCCTGAATGGTCTGGCCTGCCCAGCAGATGGTGGCGTTTCATGACTTAATTGTCCTCAAAAGTTTTTTACTTCCTAGAGCCTGGCAGCATCTGACTGGGTGGGACTGAAACTGTAGTGGTCCTTTGTCTTCACTTTACCTTTCAAAATCTAGATCAATATGCAGCTATACCCCCACCCTATTTGTGACAGAGGATTTCCCCAACTACCCCAGTCTGCAAGGATCAGGCCCTCTGCTGCTGTTTTCCTCAATGTGGGGATTGGACACAAGGGATGAAAACACAAGCACAATCCACATTTTCTCAAACTCTTTGTCACTCACTGACCTGGGCATTTAACTGTCTTCCTCTGTCCCCCAGGTACCCAAAGAATTGATTCAGACAGCTTCTACCTGGCTACTGGCTGCTTTTAAGGAAGATTTTGTGGTTCCCTCCCAACTCCTGCATTTAGGAAATGCTTCCTTGCTGCCCTTTTGTATTCCACATTCCTGAGTAGTTTCAGAACTGCCATAGATCCCTGTGGGCTTGGGTCTCTGTGGTTAAATATAGGCAGGGATATGTCTCATTGCTGTAAGGGATTTTATATTCTGTGTCCCCAGTGGGAGATAGGATGGATCCCACCTGCTGCCTCTGAACATTTTCAAAACTGTGTAAGTCGAAGTGAAGTGGTGGGGAGAAGAATAGTCAGTCTGGAATGGATTTTTTCTACCTGGTATTTTTCCCTTTCTTCTAAATTCAGTTTTTGTTGGATCTTTCTCCAGTCAATACCTTCTCTAGAGTTCTGAACAAGTGAAAATTGTCCTTTTTGCTGAATCTCTGGGGAGAGAAATTCAGTAGCTGTTTACCTTGCCATATTGATTGAAATGACTTTTGAAGACTCAATTATGGTGGCAACTTGCTGGTATGTTACTGGCCTGGGGTCATGTTGTCCAGGAAGCTCTCTATGTTCGAAATTAGCATCTTCTCTATGGTGCTCTATCTCCATTACCAATATTCATGAGCCCAGGAATCAAGGAGTGGAAACTGGAGGGTGGCCATTCACTATATTATGCCTAGTTATCCACTAGAACATCTTTTGCTACCTTTATCTTTTCTAGTGTAAAATCCTACTTCTAAAGGAGGGTATGCTTTCACCAGGATCAAAGTAATGACTCCATTGAGCTAATAATTATGACTGCTACCTGGCCAGTTCAGGATCCTTATGAATCTAAATCAAGAGGCAAAGAGGGAAACTACTGTACTAGCTGGGTTGATTGATACTGACTATAAAGTGGAATAAAAAGACTGCAATGCAACTACACAAAGGAGAACACTAAGTATTTGCCTGGAATACGAGAGTTCCCTTATGGTGTCTCTCAGTACTACCATGTCCTGTGATTCAAGTTAATGGAAATCTAGAATTCAGGCAAGGCTACAAATGGCACACTAACTTCAGGACTCAAGGTTTGTTTCATCCCACCAGGCAAAGCTTAAGTACTTGCTGAGTGTAAGGGGAATAAGAACTAGATAGCAGAAGTAGATAGTTATAACTATGAGCTAAAAAGATGTGACTAGATACATGAATGACGAATGTCATTGTTTGGAATATTTCTCCCTTTTTCTTCTAAGAGTATGTATGTATGCATATATGCACAAAGCAAATATCTTTGTTTTTGTCCCTGTCTTATCCCCTTATCATATTATGTAAGTTATATTAGATTCATGCCATAATATCTCAGTTTAGGATATTAAGTTAAAGAGCGAATATTAGTCAAGGACTTGCATATGACTCTGGGGAGAGTAAGTGGGTGTCTGGCTGCACATACAATATTTGAGTATTTTCAGGTGGAAATATGAATGTTATGGTTTTAACTAAGAGATTATAAAAGGTTTAATGAAAAGGGCATAGGTTCTTAGTTGAGAAGGAATGTACAGTATTGATTAAGTGTGTGTGTCAACTTGGCCAGATTATGATGTCCAGTTGTTTGGTCAAGGAAGCAGTGGTCTGATTATATCTATGACCAGCTGAAGAGATTGCCCTCAGCAATAAGAGAGTACTCATCCTATCAGTTGAACTCTTTAAAAGGAAAACTAATGGTTTCAGCAGACAGAATGGAGAATGTCCATCTCTACTTCAGCCACAGTGGTTCTCCTGAGGAATTCACTGGAAAACTTCATTGGAGTTCACCGCTTATGGCCTACATTGTGGAATTTGTTTTTCCCCATCCACACAGTCACATGAGGCAATTCTTATAAAAATTCCATAGTATTTACATATAACTCAAATCAGGTTTTTTCCAAGAGAACACCGACAAATAGAGATGTTGGAGTACATATGCATAACCTTAGAAAAACATGTACACATTCTTTTGTGTGTGAACCCATTGTAAGTAGTCTTTTAAATGAACCTGCTTCTGTTGAGGTGTAACCCACCTCAATCAGGAAGGGTTATTCCTATTACTTGAGTCATTATGAGTTAAATGAAATTCAGACAGAGAAAGGGAAAGCCACAGACTAGGATCCAAAGGCTAAAATTAATGGAACCTGGTGGAGAGATTAGATGCCAGGATACACTGTCATGTGTCATGCCATTTGCTAAGCTGAAGCCCAGGGTTCCATTTCAGCCAGTCCAAGAGCAGCATAGTCCTGGGGAGAAAGCATCACCTTGATGAAGCCTTAATTTGGACATTTTCCCTGGCCTCAAACCTAAAAATTTCCCATTGCTTAAGCTGAATCATTACAGCTTTAGTAACCTAGGAAATTAAAATATATGTAAAGAAAACATAAAAGTGAAATATCACATCCACATTTTATGTTATATAATAAAGAGGTATAAAAATCAATCAATTATTTTTCATCAAAGTATAAATTAATGAATGTATTGTGATAGTATGAGGCTCTTATGTACCTGTTTCAGTTTGTTAAATGTTGCCAGAATGCACAGACCAGGAATGGTTTGGTTTTAATAAAAGGAATTTATTAGGTTGCACATTCACAGTTCTAAAGCCATAAAACTTTCCAAACTAAGGTATCCAGGTAAATATACCTTGGCTCAATTAAGGTCAATATCTGTCACATGTGAAGGCACAGGGCTCACATCTGCTGGTCCTTATTGCAAGTTCTGTTGTTTCCAGGTTTTCAGTGGTTGCCTCTCTAAGTGTCTGTGGACCTTCACTTAGCTCCCCTGTGACACAGCTGTGGGTGGTGCCTTGTTTAGCATCTCATGAAAGACTCTGCATCTGCAAAGATCCATATCTAGGTATCTGCTCTCTGTTGGCTCTTCAAGCATCTCCAAATGTCTGCAACTCTATCAGCTCTGAAGCCCCAGTTCTCCAAGAATATGCATATGAGGCTTCTCCAAAATGTTTCCCCTTTTAAGAAATTCTAATAAACTAATCAAGACCCACCTTGAATGGGTGGACTAACATCTCCATTTAATCAAAAGACCACACCCACATTTGGGCATATCACATCTCCATGGAGGTATCTGATTAAGAGTTTGCACCCATCATTGAGTGGGTAAACTGCCAGGAAAAAATCTAAGCAAAGTTTCCCACCTGTGTTGACTTGAAATTGTTATGTACCACAGAAAACCATGTTTTCTTTCCAAATCTAATCTTATGAGGGCACAAGTATTGTTTCGATTGAAACTTTGTATTGTTTCCATGGAAATATTCCATATCCAGTTGTGGTTATGTCCTTTTGATTGGATTGCTTCCATGGAGAAGTGACACACCCAATTGTGGATATGTCCTTTTATTAGATGGAGATGTGGCCCTGCCCATTCAAAGTGGGCCTTAAAAATTTATTGCAGTCTTTTAAAGGAGAAAGCATTTTGAAACATTCTTAGATGCTTTGAGATTAGTTGCTGAAAAGCCAACAGAGGCACAGACATTTGGATATGCTTAGAGTGCTGAAGGAGCAGATGCCTAGGTAAAAATATTTGGAGATGCAAAACCAAGAAGATCTCCCCATGTACCTTCCTATTAGATGATAAGCAAGTCAGAACCCAGAGTTGTGTCCCATGGGAGCTAACATAAGTCCCACAGATACTTAGTGAGAAAACCACTGGCATCAGAAGCTGGAAGCCAAAGAACTGGGAACAAGGACTAGCAGATGTCAGCCACAAGCCTTCCCATGTGATGGATGTTAGCTTTTCTTGAATCAAGGCATCTTTCTTAGATGTCTTATTTTGGACATTTTTATGTCCTTAGAAATATAAACTTGTAAATTGACAAATTACATTTTTATAAGCTAACCTATTTCTGAAATATTGCATTCTGACAGAATTTGAAAACAAATACACCACCCTGTAGTATTGAATGAAGATTAGAGGACATGGCATTCATAAGGATGGATTTGGAATATAAACCCAAAAGGTATATTTCCAATCATGAAAATTACTTTTTAGTATCAGGATTAGAATTATTGTCATCATTGCATTTTTCTTTGCATATCTACTACTCTTGCTTAAAGTTCATTAATATTTATACTTAAATTATCTTGATACCCTAATAAATGTCTTTTACTTTTTTCCCATTCATGTTCACTTTCTTTATATAAGTATGGAGAAATACAGAAAGATATGATATTCTAATCACACAAGTGCTGTTGCATTTTAAGTGATTGAATTTCATCACCTAACATAATTACAGTTTGTTCTAAGTCATTTATACACATATTAATTTCCTTATTTATATTATCCGGTTGAATCCATATTTATTTGCATTCTCATTCCATTTTTGTGTGTGTATGTGTTACAATTAAATTTCTAGCAAGGATTACATAAGGAGGGTTAACATATGTAGTTACATTAAATAAATTCCATCAATAATCCTCTCTATCAGCATGGCAATTATCTTTTCTGGTTAACACATTATTACCATGATAAGACAGTTGAATATACTGAGATGCAGCAACTAATCCCCACAGATCCTTTTGGAAATGTCAATCTTTAGTTGTAAGTATATTAGTAACAAGCCCTCTCGGTTACTGAGGGCTGGATTGGGAAAAGAAATAATTTAAATTGTGTGCCCAATCTAAGAATATGAAGGTGTCATCACTTCAACTGATGTTATGTTCTGAGACAAAAGGGTTGAGCACACTCAACCCATGATTTTGGTTCAGTCAGCATCCACTCCTTCATTCGTGTTTTCAAAGGCTCAGTCTGCTGCTCTGGATTCATGTCTCACACAGTGTTCTGGGACCCAAAATAATAGCTCTGCACCTTCTGGAAAAAGCACAAAAATAACCTCTTTTCCTCATTAAAGCAGAATCAGGTCCCTTCCATTGATCTGTCTGTAAATCATTCCACCATACTAATGTTGTGGGATGTGTGAGCTTTAAGATTAAAAAAAATAAAATATAAAGAACTAAGGCTAATCTTCACTGAGGAGAGACAAGGTATTCTTCCTTTTTTATTTTTTAAGCATTGATTTAAGAGAATGATGATCTCATTCAATAATGACTTGTCCTTTTGGATTATTATGTGGAATTCCTGTAGTATGAGAGATAAGAAAATTTGTACTAAATTATTTAAAGCTGTGACTTGTATAAGCCAGGCCATTATCTGTATTGAGTGCTGCTGGTTTATTCATAATGGGAAATGCAGTGAGGCAATGCAAACTAACATGTTTTGAGCTTTCTCCAGTGTGGCAAGTAGCAGAAATGAAAGCAGAGTAAGTGTCAATAGTAACATGTACCCATAGTAAATGACCAGATTTTGTAAAATTAATTACAATCATTGGATTGATTGAAAGGGAATGAAGGAATGAGAATTCTTTATAATTGACTGTGTGTTTTTGATAATTTTAAATATTTTGCAGACAGTTTTTATAATACTTCACACAATAGTGGCCAAATTCCAATTTGTTTACATGACTGGGCCAGTTGTGTCCTCTGGGAACTGACTAGGGACCAAGATGAGCTTTCTGGGACCTAGGTGTCTTTATTAAAGTACACTTCCTTCTAGTCCTCCCAGCTAGAGGGCACATTTTAACAGGTTTGTTACCGTGGTCACACAATAGCAACATCAGTTGCATGCAATGGCAACATCAGGTGGACAGAACAGACTCCACAAATGTATTTTTTCTTTGCATTCAGCCCTCAGAATCTGATCTGCTCCCAACACAAGCCATGGTTATTTGAGGATAAATTTAGTTTATATGTGTATTTTATATAAACACTGGACAAAGCATTAAATTATTTTTGCTTAAAGAAATTTAGGCATTTACATGATTTTAATATTATTTAGCCAGTAATAGATTCATTTATAGCAATATTACTTAGATTAATAGATTAAGCCACCTGGTTTGGGGCAAGAAAAGAAGGTTTTTAGCCAGTATAATGATACCCAGGAGAAAGTCAGTATTTTTTATACAGAAAAGGACAAGATAAAAGTTAACATAAATTATTTTGAAAAACGCAGACTCTCTCTATTTTACACTGATTATTTAGAAAAATTTTGTTTATGTCTTTTCACTAGAACAGGCTAAGAGTTTAAGAAAACTGTCATTTTAACAGAGAGAAAATTAAACTTCAGTTTTGCATTACTATATTATTTGATATTAAAGTTTTCTTTAAAAAATTTATAGATAGACTCATTAAATCTTTCTTGATTTTGACCATAATTTCCATTTTTACAAACACTCAGCAATTATTACATTAGTTCAGGCTTTGCCCTACGTTTTTACATTTTGTAACAGCTACTTATTTCATCTTAGGATAAACTATTCTCTTTTTTCTATTAATAAAAATGCATCCTTTATATTTTTCATACTTAAGTCATTATTTTAAGCAAATGTTTTGCCACATATAATTACCATCAAAATTAAATTTGCTAGAATAATATTAAATACTTAAAATATTTTAGTTAGTGCATATTTGAAATATTAATATATAGTTTTTAATAGGAATTTTCATTTTTAATGTTCTTAAATATATTTCTTTTTCAAATATGAATAGGAGCCAAACTCATGGCCAGTTTCCAAATTGCTGTTTGTCAAGAACCTGAATTAACTAAAGGAGATGGGGCTGCCATTCCCTTCCTTTGTCACTGGATTTTATTTGTAGCATTGGTATAAATTTCAGCAGGATAATTATTTAGAGTAAACCAAGGAAACTTAACAGAACACTTTGAGTCAGAATTACAATTCTGAACTGTGTACTCCTTAGGGGATCAATCCATTATAATTCCATAGGAACCATTAATGAGTACTGACTTTTATTTGACATGGCATTGTTCCCATTGAATATTTTCTGACTCAGGTGTATATGAATTTTTTATATAAAGGCAGCTTATTAAGAACAAGCTCAGAAATTGATTTGTCTTTATATTGCTCTGTTAAATGTATGATAAAGAAGCAATCTTTTAAATCTATCATAATAATAAAGCAGTTTTTAGGAATTAAAACTGGTGTGGGCAAGCCAGGTGGTAATGACTCCATAGATTGAATTACAGCATTAACTTTTCTCAAATCAGTTAACATTCTCTATTTTCTGATTTCTTTTTTATAATAAATACTGCAGAATTCCAAGGACTATGAGATTCTTCTATATGTCCTGCTATAAACTGTTCTTGAACTAACTGAGTTAAAGGTTCTAATCCTTCTTTAGTTAAGGGCCACTGCTCCACTCAAAGGCTCATTTGTTTTCCAAGTTAAAGGTATGGGTTGGGATGTTATGTCAGCAGTGGGGCCAATTATATATTTGGGTAGCCGAGAAAAAGTAAAAGTACATACTGGAATATGTTTAAGATTAAGAATCTCATATCTGCATTTTAATTGTTCTCCTATTTTGCCAAAGTTTGAGGATTAACTGTTTTTTCTTCTGGAAACCATGGACAATAATCCTGTACATGACAAAGAAAAATTTCTAATTGAGACAGAAAATTTTGTGCCTCTAGTGGACAGCATAGATTTATAGAGGCTCCTTTCTGCTGAACCCGAATACCCCATGTTTTATATCTAGCTTAAAATATCTCCAATTTTCTCCTTAGCTTTTTGTAGCTCTTATTAGCTCTTTGTAGTATTTGTGGTGGATGTCACTGGAGCATCTCCTCAGTTTATGCTTTAATTGTTCCCCTACCAGATCCCTGTCTGGGCACCATTTGCTGAGTCCAGCTCAAGCAACTGTCCAAACAAGGTCAGAATGGGCAGTGGGAGATTGAGTAAAACACAACACAGAGCTTAAGAGAAAGAAGGACCTAGGTGGTTCATTGCCTGACTGAAGACAATGACCCAATAGAAACAGGGATATCTTTCCTGTCTTGCTATGCTTGCCACAAAGCCTTCATAACCAATTTCCATTACTTAATATTTAAAACATTACGACCCTTGATAGCAATGCTTCTGTACCAAAGAAAAGAGCTCTAGTAACTCTGAAGTCTTCACTGAGACGCCTGTAGTTTTCAACCATATCTTTAAGACTTGTGAGTACTCTTCTAACTGAGACAATTGATTACCCATTACCCTGATGCTACACGGAATGACACAGTTTTGATCTTCTACAGATCTTCCATGATTCTGCAGCACTGGAACAAAGTTAGCTAGTAGAGTCTCACGTTGGGCACCATATTGTATTGCAAAAGCAAGGGAACAAGGCCACAGGCCTCCATGAAAGTTCTGCAAACTTAGAACAGGCTGAGACAAAGAATCTATAGTTTTGGGGAGCAGGTTTTATTTTCCCTGGCCATAGGGCTCAGCCAAATAACCTCTGAAAGTGTGAGCCCCAAACAAAAGGTAACCTTAGCTTTTATAGACTGTATGTCAAGATAAAGACAAGGTAAACAATTGGCTGATTAAAGTTCAGAATGGCCCAAAGCTGAGTCCTTGAGTGGCCTCCACCCCAGGAATGTCTTCTCTTGTCTACATGCATCTTCACCAGTTCCTGAAGGCTAGGGGAGAGGGTTTCTATCCCAGGAATGTGTCTTATCTCACTTGTCTGCAAGGAGAAGGGGTTTGTGGATTTTCCACAGAAAGCACAGCTGAACAAGAAAGAGGGGGAGGCCTGCCTGCTACATTTCCCCCCTTTGATGTTAACCCTGACTTTTAGGGAGGGATTATAGGATCATTTATATTTTGTTTTATTTACTATTTGCTGCAGGTGTTGGTATGTCCAATCTGAGCTGGGCGTGGGAAACAATATAGCCATGTAGGGTTTAGACTCTTGTGAAGTTGGTGGGTAAAGGTCTGTGTCCTCCTTTTTTTGGCCTCAAGTTTTCTCCTGATGGTCCCTCTGTGACTGTGCCTATCTTAGGTTTTTCCTCCCCTGAGGAATCTTACCCATCTTTGGCTAACTAGCCATCTTCCGGGCCAAGCAGGGTGATGTGAGGTGGACAAGTGAGGGAGCAGTAACAACCCCTGAGAGGGTCTGATCTGTCTCTTTGGCAGTCTATGCCCCATGGCCTCCATGCCTAGTACCTGCTTTGGGGTTCTTTCACCTTCTGGTGGAGCATTAGCTTTGGTTACATGTTTTGGGGAACCCATGTTATTTTTCTTCAGTGAGGGCTTAGCTCAGAACTTTGGGCAAGAGATAAAGTTAGCACCAGCTCCCAGGAGGCCTTCTCAGTTTTGCCATCCTAGAGTAATGAAAACAGCATTATTGAACCTGGTGAGGTGAGATTATAGTATACTGGGGCATCTTTCTTTAGGGTGCATACAGAATAATTCAAGCTTGAGAACAGGCCTGGCACAAATGCTGTTTATAGTTTTTACCTTTTTCCAACATGCCTGGCATGCATTATTTCCCTTGAAGAGCTTATGACCATGCCAGGAAGAAATAGAGGAGTGAGTCACATGGTGCAGGCTATGGGGAGTGCTAAAATATGAACGTACAATCAGCCTCAGGGAAGGAATGGAGACATGTACTCTGGGCAGCAGTTAGGAAGGGGGTAGTTATTCAGGTAAGAGGGATTTCATCAAATTAGAGTAAAGTCGGTTTTCAGGAAGAACTCCAGGAGACCTATGTCCAGGAGGGCTGAATCTGCTAAATAAAAGACAAATGCAAAGAGCAAAGAAAGACAGTTCGTCCACAAACCCAGCAGCCTGAGATTTCCATGTGCTGATTTTCTAATTTTTGGCCTTGCGTAGATTAGTCAGCTTCCAGGGTGACTGAGGTAGGGCTCAGAGGTCTACTCAAGCTTCAGCCATGCATTGTCTAGCTGCTTCCAGTGAGCTAGGGCAGGGCAATGACAGTCACTCCTGCCTCAGTCATGGGCTGATCATATGATCTCAGCTGTGATGGAGAAGGGTGCAGTGCCTCCCTGAGGATGGTGCATCTCAGGTGTTCAGGATCAGGGGTGCACTCCCAGGGGTGGTCTGCAGTGGCCCTTTTGACCTGAGAGTGGTGAATTTATAGGATGATCTTCACAGCTTTGACAGCGGTTGGGAATGCTAAAACAACACAGTAAGGACCTTTGTATTGAGACTGGAAGGAGCCTCTTTTTTAATGTTTTCCTCTTCAGCTTTTTACCCATATCATTTTTCCTGGTTTGAACCTTAAGTAAGGGAGCGTAGATGCTAAAGAGTTTGAGTACTGTTTTTAATACAACTCCTTTTAGTTCATTTAAAACAGAAACTCCAACATACAAAAATTTTTGCTGTTGTTGTTTGTTTTGGCTTTTCTTTTCCCTGTATTCCAGTGTCCCATGTTTTCCAGCTCTGCCATTTTATGAAGTGTACCAGAGTTGATTATTTTTTGGCCACATAGTGTCAACAGGTCATTGCTAATTATACTTTTGTGCAACCAATGCCAGCAAGATAGAATTTTTTCCAATTTGCTGATTAAACTTTTATAAAAGCAGTCTGTATGAAGGGGACGGTGCTAATTTTTATAAATTTTATGCAATCTACATAGTCCAGCACCACTCCTCCAGCCCCCTGCATCAGCAATTTTAACCATCTAGATAGTTAATGTTTTTTCTTCTCCTGACAAACTTTTTTATTTAAAATATTTCCATTTTTTTCCATTATTGCTTTATTCTATACATTATCATCCACTTATCAGATTTCTTATCACAGTGGCAGTGGCTAATACCATATATACTTTTCCTCTGTTTACTTTACATTATATTTCTTATATTTATATTGGGCTATATGGACTGTGGCCCTCTCAGCTATTGATTGATAATTAAAACAATTTTTTTCAAAACAAAATTTCTGCAGTATGGACAGTTTTTTTCTATAATCCCGCCAATTCCTTTTCATAATTCATTTTCCTTTTTTCAGCGATTGCTCAGTTTTTCTGTTCACATACATTTCTATATTATTGTAGCATAGCTTATCCTTTTTTAATATACATTCCAGTTATTTTTTCCTTTTTTTTCTAATGGTATGCTTTCCAGACACAGAACAATGCAAATAGGCTTTTCCTGTTTAATTTTATTTTCCCAATTTTTACAGGGTCCTTTGCATTTTGCTCAATCCTCTGCAAGTGAGGAGTAAGGTAAATTATCCCATCCTCAGATATTTTTGTTTCTTTACTTTGAGCTTAGAGGACTTTTTGCTTTAAAAAAATGATATTATTTTCTAATTTATGTTAAAATCTTATGGCTTATTGTTAATTTACTTTAAGTAAATTTTGAAGAGGGCCTACTGACTTAAAAATTCCCAAATGTCTTAAAACATTAGAAAGTATGATGCTGGGAGGCAGAATATTTAAATTCAAAACAATTCTGCATGAAAAAGATAAGAAACAAGCAACTTTCAATTTATCAAGAATGATCCTAATAAAGCATTACAATATTTAGAAGAACATACTTCAAATTTTCTGCACAAATTTTTAAAGCTTGTCTTATTGACCTTTACTACTATGAAACCACACTGAAATGTGAATCCTGTTCCCAGTGCCAATTTTGTGCATAAAAGACAACATGATATTTGGGACCATTTAATTTATAGGTTCGGATTCGTGGACAACACTGACTTCAGTGATATAAAAACAGATTTTATCAGGAAAGGAAGTAAAGAAAATAATTAAAAGATAGCAACTGAAAGAGTCATCAAAAATAGAGCATTGTTACATCACCAGATAAGATGGCATTACCACCTGAAGAGAAGTGCTGGAGAATTTCAGAAGCAGCATTTTGACTCTCATTGTAAAAATCCATAGCAATTTTGGGGACAGCATTCAGAGTCTCTTAGTTAAGATACATAGCAGAGCATAAGATTTTGATAAGGTGCTGTCCTTTGTCATAAGATTGTTTTTCTTTCCTCTTTTTATAATATCATCATATAATAGTGGCCAAATTCCAATTAGCTTGTGTGACTGGGCCCAGTTGGGTCCTCTGGGAATGGGCTAGTGACCCAGAGGAACTTCCTGGGACCTAGATATTATTATTAAAGTACATCTCTTTCTGGGAGGATAGCCAGTCCTTCCAGCTAGAGTTCACATTTTAACTGTTTTGTTTGTTTTACCAAGGTCACACAATGGCAATATTAATTGTACAGAACACATTATTTTTATGAGATCATTTAAAAACCTTTATGTAAATGTTTTCCTTTTACTCTGAAATGTGTAAAATTTAATTTATAAGGCAGGGTAATGATAAGCTGTAATACAAGAAAATTTCTTTTTTTCTTTTTTTATTTACTTATTTTTTAAAAATTATTTATTAATTAAAAATAAAGAAACAAAATAAAACAACATACATAATCAGTAATTCACAATATCCTCACTTAGTTGCATATTCATCATTTCTTGGAACATTTGCATTTTTTTTAATCCTAAAAGTGGCCCACTTTAATTCATGCAGTTTTCTAGGTCAATCAGAGGTCAGCTCCATTCCCCAGTCATTAGTAAAAGCTTTTTTTAAATTAGAAATCATGCATTTCAATGGTGTTTTACTGACTTCCTTTCTCACATCTATGGCACCAATGATTAGTGGGAATGCTTACAGACAAACAGAAAAATGTTTTGAATAAACTGTCACTTCCTTCAGTCTGGCTGCTCCCCATGAGGACATTGGGCACCTAAACCCCCAGCCAGCATCCCCCCCCTTTCAGGGTTTGCTCACCCTGAACCATATGAGGATTGCCACAAACTTGCAGAATCCAAACTCATTCATTGTCTGGTGCACAGCCCAGGATTTCCTTTCATTCACACAATTCCACACGCACACACACACACACACACACACACACTCCAACAGTGCCCTTGCCCTTCCCAGAACTGACTCTGAAGACTTCCATTTCCCCTGGTCCTCCAACTGGAGACCAGTATTGAGTAGCCTCTGGGAGTTGATCAGGCTCCCCTTCCACTCAGGACCCCCTAGCTTTTTATGAGTGGGCTGAAACTGATGCACCCGAGTGCTTACCAGACAGATGGGTGGTACTCCCAGAAACCTGGTTCCAGAAATGGCCCCTGATCCACTCCATCCAGGGAGGTCAGGAATCTGAGAAACAGGGAAACATCCCACCACCAGCACTGGATTCCATCAGGCCTCTGGTCAGGGCACCACCACCACCACGGGTGAAGGAGGTGAAAATACACCTTGCCTCATATCCCAGATGAGACCCCAGTAATGTAGCACAAAAATCAGGAATGAGGCCATAGGCCTCCAGGAACATTCCACAAAGTTAGAGTAGGCTGAGACTAAAGTTCCATAGTTTCGGGAAGCAGGTTTTATTTTCTATGGCCATGGGGTTCAACCAAGTAACCTCTTAAAGTCTGAGTCCTGAACATAAGGCAACCTTAGCTTTTACAGACTGTATGACATGTTAAAGACAAAGTAAAAAATTGGCTAGTTTAAGTTGAGAATGGCACAGAGCTGAACCATTGAGGGGACCCCAGCCCAGGAATGTCTTATGTTGCTTATGCACATCTTCACCACTTCCTGAATGCTAGGGGTGGGGGGTTCTATTCCAGAAATGTGTCTTATCTCATTTGCCTGTAAGAAGAGGGGGTTTGGGGAATATCCACAGAGAGCACAACTAAACCTGAAAGAGGGGGAGGCCTGCATCCTACAATATAAAGAAGTTCAACAACTCAACAACAAAAAGACAAAGAATTCAATATAAAAATGGGCAAAAAACATGGGCAGACACTTTTCTGAAGAGGAATTGCAAATAGCTCAAAAACATGAAAAGATGCTTAGCTTCACTGGTTATTGGGGATATGCAAATTAAAACCACAATGAGTTATCATCTCACACCAACCAGAATGGCAATTATTAAAAAAAAAGAAAGAAAGAAAGCAGAAAACAAGAAGTGTTGGAGAGAATTTGAAGAAAAAGGCACATTCATTAGCTGTTGCTATGAGCGTAAAATGGTGCAACAATTCTGGAAGGCAGTTTCATGGTTTCTTAGGAAGCTAAATACAGAATTACCATATGATCTAGCAACCCCATTACTAGGTATAGAAAGGAAGTGAAAGCAAGAGCAGAAATAGACATTTGCATACCGATGTTTATAGTGACATTATTCATGATTGTCAAGAGATGGAAATAGCCCAATGTTGATCAATGAGAAAATGTCTAAACAAACATGTAGTGGAATATTACACAGCTGTAAGACAGAATTAGGTCATGAAACTTGTAATAACATGGATGAAACTTGAGGACATTTTGCTGAGTGAAATTAGCCTGAAACAAAATCATAAATACTCTCTGGTATTACTAATATTAACTCATATTAATGAGTGAACTTTGAGAGTTTAAGCTGAGAACACAGTTTATTAGTAGTTAGAAAGAAGGTAGAGATTGGTATTTGATGCAAAAGGAGGATGGAATGTCCCACAAGTCTGATTGTAAAGATCCACAAATGGATAGGATAATGCTATCTGAAGGTAGCTCCATATTGTAAGTACACTGAACAGAGGTGACTGTGAGAATGGTTGAGGAAGGAGAACTGGGGTCATATATGACAGCAGAAATAAAGATAGAGGATAAAGACTGGGATGTTATAACTTAGTGATGCCTACGGTGAAGTATGATGGTGATTAAATTTACAATATGAATGTAAGAATGTACAATAAGAATGTTTTTGCATGAGGGAGAACAAATGACTGTCAGCATTGCAAGGTGTTGAATCTGGGATTGTATGTGGGGGGAAATAGAATCAGTGCAAACTAAGGTCTATATTAGCAGTAACATTGTGATATTCTTCCATTGAATGTGACAAACACAGCATGCCAAACCCAAATGTCAATAGATGTGGTATATGTGGAGGGGTATGGGATTCTTTGTAGAAGAAATCATATAGATTGTGGGGGTGAATGTATGGCATGTGATTACACTTGGAACACTGATGTAATGCTTAGGTTGGATTGTATGATGTGTGAAAAAAACTATTTAAAAAATGAACAGAGTGATATAAACGCTGGAGAAAATGTGGAGAGAGAGAGATGTTCCCAGTCACTGTGGGTAGGGAAGTAAAGTGGTGTGGCCCCTCTGGAGGGCAGTGAGCTTGCATCACAGCAGGTGAGGGCTGGGTTTGCCATATGATTCTTCAACCCTGTAGTTAGCAGTATCCTTGAAGGAACTGAGAGGGACAGGAATGGACACTTGCCCCCTGGTGCTTATAGTCATAGTTTTTGTGATTTGCAATGGATGGAGGTGGCCTAAGTGTACCAGGGATTAGGAATGAAGGGAGAAACTGTGGTGTATGCATACAATGGTCAATTGAGTGGCTGCAAGAAGGGATGAAATTGTGAGGCAAGTAAGGAGGTGAATGGACATTGATGACACTAAATTGAGTAAAATAAACCAGAAACAAAAAGACAAATATTATTATGCCTCAAAAATATGGACTAAGTATAATATGCAAATTCTGAGAATTGAATGTAAGAGAATAGATTATCAGTTGAAAGCCTATTGTAAAGGCTTCTAGGTTGTAAACTGTTAAACAACAGTTATGTCTGTTCTGGAGTGGTACCTGTCATTTTGAAATTCTGAAATGCTGAGCTCTTTGTGTATAATATGGTCATTCCCTGGAACTCTGTGTATTTGTGTGACCCCTGAGACTCAGAACTATAATTCTGCAGCTAATAAATTCAGCATTGTTCCATACAGCTATTTTAGAAACATTGGAAAGTAATCAAACTTCAATTAGAGATATGAATGAAGCAGATCTGGGTAGGGCTAAGGTAAATCAATCTAAAGTGTAAAGGATGACATTGTCTGTATTTTAAAACTTCAACTTCTGTGTAAGAATAAACAAAAAGATGTTTATTTGTTGCAAAATTTATATTTTCAGTAGCACACTATCTACTATAACTTGTATGGCCAGCTTATTCAAATACCATAATTACATGAAACCTGGAATAGGGAATGAGATCTTGTTGGTTTGCACAGGTTGGTGTCATGCTCAGATACATCCCAGAGTAATCAGGGCAGAAGATTAGAAAGTACTTGCAAAGTACCCTTGAGGAACTGGTAAAAAAAGGTGGAAATATTAAACTTCCAGATCTGGGGAAGACCTGATAACTTTTCAAGCATTGGGAACTGCCAATTTGATAGGACCAAGCCCTCAATCCTGTGGCTTGTCCTTATGAAACTTATGCCTTTAAAGGGAAAGGTTAGTCTACTTATGATTATGCCTTGGTCAACCTAGAGAACCTCTTTTTTGCTCATATGTGGCCTCTCTCTAAGCCAACTCTGTAGGTGAACTCACTGCCCTTCCCCACTATGTGGGAAGTGAGACCCAGGGATGTAAATCTCCCTGGCATTGTGGAAGTGAAGAAGTCTTCTTGAGCAAAAGTGGGAATTGAAATGAAACAAAATAAAGGTTCAGTGGCTGGGAGATTTAAAAGAGAATTGAATCAATTCTGATT
>PVIY010043618.1:0-20194 GCA_004026745.1 Myrmecophaga tridactyla
GGGTGCATGACCCTGTCCTGGGGGCGGGGCAGTATAATGAGGGAACTGCCCAGAGGCAGGAGCATGCTCAGATCTTCCAGGGGTGCCACGGGCAACCCCACACACACATGGGCTGAGACCTGAAACGTCAGAGGGACTTCAGGGGATGGACAAGCCAGAGGGAACTGGCCCAGCCACAAGCATCATGAGCATAAGGAGGAGGACACGGAGAGGCTGGGACTGGTGCGGGGATGCCAAGCAGCCCCTCGCCATGACAGCGAGAGGTGGAAGCAGTGGCCGTGGGATGCTGGTCCAGATTGGGGACAGAGTGAGTGAACGAAGCCTTATTACCTGCCCAGGAGAATAAGTGAAGGCTTCAGAGGAGTGGTGCTGGGGGCCTTCCTGGAGGTGCTGGGAGACGCGTTGGGGCCCCCATGCAGCTCTGTCTGGGAGTTCCCCGAATCCCGGGCTCAGAGGTGTCCCCTCTGGATTGGCAAGTCTGCGGGCTCCCTCCATTCTCAGCCTCAACCAGTTCAAGACCCAGGTCTGACTCGAGAGTCTTAGGCTCTCCCCCTGCCATACTCTTCTGTTGCAAACTGTTTGAAATAAGCAGGGTGGGCCATTGGACGGGACTGGGTGGGGCATCAGGGGGCTGCAGGGTTGAGAGCAATGAAACCAGAAAGAGTGCTTCTTCTGTTTGCAGATGTGCTCTTTGCAGAGCCCTTTCTTTGGGGTTGTTGGGTCCCCCCCAGTAGACGCCATTTCCTCCCCTACAGGAGACCCGACAACATGTGTCTGCCAGGGCATGGAAAGGCGAGGGCTTGGCAGATGGCACGCCCCCTGTGGGTGCAAGGTGGGGGTCCGAGGCCGGGGCCCCATGCAACCCCTTCCCACCAGCCAGAGGAGGCGCTGATGTGTTTCGTCTTGAGGCGCAGGTTCTCTCTGGTAGCGTTTCTTTGGTTGCTCTCAACGAAGGAAGAGGCAGGAGAACCACCCCCTGCACCCCAAAGGAACCATGGGAGTCAGGCATCATGGCGAGACTGGGCGGGGGCAGGAAACCTGGTTCCGCTGTGGCTCTGCCTCCAATTTGCAGATGACCTTGGGCAGGTCGAGGCCTTGAGTTCCAGGAGCCTTTTGACAGCAACGGCCCTCTCGGACTCCTCTCTGGATTCTTAGATTTGAGGCCCAAGCCACGGGGTCTAGCATTTCAGGGTGCCCCACCCTGACTCGGCAGCCCACGTTTCCCAGCGCCTGCTTCAGGGTCCACGGCCAAGAGAAGCCCCTTCCTGCAGCCCCTTCCTTCCTCCATCTCGGGCGAGAGACCCCATCAGACAAGCAGGCCCCCACCCCCCACCTCCGCCACTTTCCTTCCCCTCCTCTGGGCCAGGAAATGGAAGCTGGTGACAGTGATGAGTTTAAGATGAGGTGTCACCGAGCCCAGGTGAGAATTACCTCTTGCTCCCCGACAGCTTGACGAGCAACCCAGACGCCGGGAGGATTGATGCAAAGCCTCCTCTGAGGCCCCCATTATCCATGGTGGGCTGGGGGAAAGGGGAGGAAGGCAATCCCTGGGAGGGTGAGCGGGAAGCAGGGGAGGTGCTCAGAACCAGCCAGCGAGCGGTCGTCAACCTCCTGGATGTACCAGAGGCCCCTCTCTGCCCACGGGCTGGGAGGATTGACAGCTGGGCCTTCCCAGAAGTCCTTGGAGGGGGGTAAGTTCACTTTGCGCTGAGGGGGCCAGGCTCGTTATCCTGTTTTACTGTGTGGGGCTTTGCAGTGGAGGAGGCTGCTGGGTCACCCCGGGATGCCCGCTCCTTCCCTCTCTCTTTCTCTCTCCTTCTCTGTCCCACCCTGTGTGAGTGTTGCACCCTCAGCGAACGCCTACAGAGGATGGAGGAGAAAGTGGTCTGCTTCAAGTGTTTGATAAAGTATCCCCCGCATCTTTCTCAGGCACCGAAGGGCCTGGGTGGAGGGGCTGACTGCTCTGCGTGCCCCTTCTCTTTGGAGGCTGTGGTGCCAGCCTGACCTCCTGTATCTTCTCTGGAGCATGAAGAATTCTAAGATGGCCCCAGGCCCCACCCTGGGGAGTGCGTGGGGCTGGTAAAAATGATAGGTGTCACTCTTGCGACCGTGCCACCTCATATGGCAAAGGGAAGGGGTATTGTGGGTGTCATTCTGTCCCTCAACCTGTTTGACTGGTTATCCTGATGGGCCTGACCTAATCAGGCGAGCCCCCTTGCAAGGGCTTCTCCCTTCCCAAGGCTCAGCAGGACCATGGTTTGTGTTCACCTGCCACATCAGGGCACTCTCTGCCTGCAAGATGGCATGTCAGATGCTGCCATCTGGGCCCCTAGCTCCTGGGCAGGAGGGTCCTGATGACAGAGGCTGGGGGACAAGGTCCTTGTCCCTACAGCTCTCATGATTTCTAGCCCCACAAGTTTCCATCCAGGGCATCATGACTCCTGTGAGAGACAGGGGTCAGGATTGGGGTTCCCACGTGGTGGGCGAGGAAACCGAGGTGTCAGAAGACATGTGGCTCCCACAGCTGTCATGGGGCATGGGGGTCTCACCTCCGGGACTTCTGACTCTTTGATCTGCTCCAGGCAAGGAGGGTGTTGGAGACGTCGTTTGGACCCAGGAGACCTGACAACCAAGGTGGCAAACTCTCTTGATACCCACTAGGCTACAGGCTTTGGTCAGGGGGCTTGTGGGTCCCAGGCCACTGCCCCCAGCTGCCTCTGCCTTCTGACTCTCTGCCAAAGGGAAAAGGAAGGGAGAGCAGGTGGGGACAAGGTGCCCCTGCACACTTGGGTGACACAGTGTTGGAGCACCTGGTCCTCTGAGCAGACTTCTGGGAAACTCCCCAGCATGTTTCCTCTCACGGTGAACCTGGCCTGATGGCTGAGTCCTAAGGGCAGGACATCAGTCCAGCAGGGTCACCGCAAGGGCACAGGCCACCCTCACCTGCTTGCCTCCTCTGCTTCCTCTTCATTCTGTTGCCTCTCGGGCTTCTTGTATTTGTCTGGAAATTTGCTTTCTCCTCCCCTCTTTCTTACTCTCTTTCTTTCGGCCTTTCTTCCTTTTTTCTGAATCTCAAACCTGGTCATGTCTCTCCCGTCAGTCTCAGGTTGCACCTCTCACCTGTCCACAGGGCAGCAGGAAGCAACGCCCCATCACATCGTATCACACGGCCTCACAGTTACAACACAGCAGCCTGTGTCATGTCATAGCACACTGTATCTCACTGCATTATCCCAGATCTCATCGTATCACGTCGCGTCATGTTGTATCACAGCATACCCCATTGCATCACATCATATCACATTGCATCACATCATATCACATTGCATCACATCATATCACATTGCATCACATCATATCACATTGCATCACATCATATCACATTGCATCACATCATATCACATTGTATCACATCATGCCCCATTGTATCACCTTGTCGTACTGTAGCATGTACCACATCATATCACATGGTTTTATGTTGTTGGCATATCAAATAGTATCATATTATATCACATTTTATTACATTGTATCACATTTCACATTGTGTTGTGTGCCATATTGTAGCACATCGTATCACGTCGTATTATGCCATGTCGTGTCTTGTCACGCTGTATTACATTACATCACACAGTTTCATAGGAGGTCACATTCTCATATCACATTATAGTGTATCATGTGATATTTTAATACATCATATCATACAGTCACATTGTATCACATCGCATCATGTTGTAGCACATTGTATCACAATGCATTGTGCTGGCACTTTCACGGACACACCCCCATTTCATCCAGCAGCCCAGGACATCAGGTTCAGTCATCATCACTGCATAGGGACATAAGGTTAGGTTCTAAGACATAAAAATCCCTCCCCTAAGGTCCTAACAGGTAGGGACATGGCAAAGTGGGATCTTAGATCCTAATTTCCCAATGCCAAAGCCTGGATGTGGTGGTTTGGAGGTTTTATGGATCCGAGAAAAGATCATGTCCTTGGGGCTAACCCATTCCTGTGGGTGTAGACCTATGTGGGTGGCACCTTTGGATTAGGTTTGTTTTAGTTAAGCTGCCAGAATGTGATGCACCAGAAATGGAATGAGGCTTTTAAAAGGGGGAATTTATTAAGTTGCATCTAAGACCATGAAGATGTCCAAATTAAGGCAACCAGGGAAAGATACCCTGGTTCAAGAAGACCGATGATGTTCAGGTTTCTGTCTCAGCAAGAAAGGCACATGGCTACATCTGCTAGCTTTCTCTCCAGGCTTCTTCAGTGGCTTCTCTAGGGGTGTTTTCTTTCTTCATCTCCAAAGGTCTCTGGCTGTGTAGGCTCTGGTGGCTCTAAAGTATTTTCCAAAATAGTTCCTTCTTAAAGTACTCCAATAAGCAATCCCACCTTGAATGGTGGACACAGATCTCCAAAGAAACCATCTAATCGAAAATTACCACCCACAATTGGGTGGGTCACATCTCCATGGAAACAGTAAAAAACTCCCACCCAGCATTATTGAATGAGGATTAAAGGACGTGACTTTTCTGGGGTACATAATAGCTTCAAGCCGGCACAGGGTTATTTTAGTTAAGGCTCCAGGTGGGTCTTAATCCTCGTACTGGAGCCTTTTATAAGAGCATGAAATAGAGAGAAAGCACAGAAGCTGAGAGAAAAGGGCAAACTCAGCAAGAAAGTCGAAGATGGAGCCGCCAGAAACTGAAAGCAATGGAATCTGGGATGGAAGGAACAGCAGACGCCGCCACCTGCATTGCCGTGTGTCAGAGGAGTCCAGGATTGCCCAATTACCTGTTGATGCCTTGTTCTGGACATTTTCCCAGCCTCGGAACTGTAAGCTTGTCAACTAATAAATCTCCATTGTTAAAAGCCAGCCCATTTCTGGCATTTTGCATTTTAGCAACTTTGGGAAATTAAAACAGGGGCTTTTCCTCCCCAGGTGGGTTTTCCCCATACAACTGTGAGCTCTAAGGACCCATGCCAAGATTGAATGCTCCCTGCAACCTTCCAGTTTGGCGAGGGCCTGCAAAGGGCTCAGTTTGGTGTAGGAGGAAGAGAAGAGTGCTGGCTTGAAGAAGAGAGCCCTGTCCTCCGCTGCACTATCTGCCCCGACGACCCTGCCGAGGGAACAACTGCAGACTCGGAGGGCTGAGAGCAGATGGGCCTTGGACCAAGCTCACGCGGAGGCTGGTGACTTGGGGAGGGGGGATTCCTATCAGCCTCGGAGAGGGAGGCTGGGCCACCTCTGGGAGCCTCAGCTCTGAAGGGGCACCATCCATCCCCAATCAGAGCTGGTCAGGGAGAGACATTAAAACCTCCTGGCTGGTACTAGGTGCCCGATGAGAGTTTCCCTTGGTTTTCTCTCCTGCAAAGTTCCCTGTGAGGAAAGTGGTGGGTGTTTGACTGTCCTTCCATGGCCAACACTTACCCCCAAAAAATAAAACCTAAAGGAGGAGCTCGGAGTGCCTGCTAGGGCAAAGTCAGTGGCGGGGCGGGGGGGCAACCAGGACGTGTGACGGCCTCTGCACAAGCTGTGCCCCCTTCCAGGATCCTTTGGGGAAAATGAGTCTAAGAATCTGACTTGCACATCCTCGAAAGGGGCAGACAAGGGATCTAGATCTAGTGCCTTGTACCGAGACTCCCCCCACAACACACCATGATGTTTCCAACAGCGGCTTCCCAGAGTCTGGTGAGGGGCAAGCATTAACAGCCGAGGCTCAGCTCAGTGGGAAATGACACTTCTTGTCCAGGCCTGGAGGAGGATGGACACAGGAGGCCGGGAGGGGAGCACAGGATAGGGATCATTTTTCTTCTTGCCTGTGTCTTCTTCCTATCAGGTGGAGGGGTCGCCTTGCCTCTTCTAGTTCTCCAGGCTCCCGGCCTGCCGGAGACTTTCCCTGCATGAACCGTCAATCTCAGGGTGAGCGCTGCTCCCCAAGCATCCTTGCCTCTCCCTGGAGCATGGCAGTTTCCTCCAGAGATGGGCAGGGCTGCTGGGGTTCCATTTCCAGGAGACGGGGCACTGACCATGGCAATCCAGGTGGAGCAAAGCTGACAGACATGGTGAGAGAAGTGGGCAGAGAGAGAGAGAGAGGCTGAACCTGGCAGCCAGATGTGGAAGTAATAACGTGGGTAAAGTTTCAGGCTTCCTAACAATGGGTCTCGGTCCCGGCACCCACCTGAGAGCCTGGAGGGGGGTATCCTTGCGAACCAAAGCTGTCCCTTGGCTCGCCTGACCTCTTCTCCTACCTCCTTCCCCCAGCCAGTCCTCAAACACGCCAGGCTCGCATCTGCCCTTGAACTTGCTCTTCTGGAACCCTCTTCCCAAGAGCCTCTCTTGTTCATTTGATTTAACAATTGCAAACTCATACGAAAGTTGCAAGGGCAGCGCCCCTCACTTTCCCTGAACCATTTGACCGTAAGTTGCCACTGTTGCCCCATCCCCCGCCGCCTGCCAACACCTGGGTGCATTCCTTACAATCCAGGACCTCCTCCCGTGTGGCCTCCACGGCCACCACCCCAGGAAGCGCCCCGGACGCTGCACTGCCCACGGCCCACTCAGTCCCGCCCCTTGTCCCAGGAGCGCTTTTCCCCTCAGCTTGGCTTCACCTGGCATTTGCATTTAGGGCGAGAGGTCGCAGAGGAGGTGCTGGGCTCCCCATCGGGTGGGACACGATATGCTAGTGTCCCATTACTCACAGGCACCCATGGAGGGGCGGCTGCAGGCCTTCTCCTCTGGGAAGTCCCTTGTTGTCCGCACGTAATGAAGAAGGCTGCGTGGGCGTGGCAGGGGAGGGGCTTGGGACTATCTGGATGACATTGCCCTCGCTAAGGTCCCACTATTCAGTCGTTTGTCCCTATCTGTACAGGCTCACGGTCTCCTGCTCTTTTCCCCTTGGGTTATAATGCGTTACCATCACACACAAATCTTCCTAGATTTGGCCAGTGGGAGCCCCTTGGAGTTGGCATCTGCTTCCTTTAGTCACGTCATCTCTGAGCATTTCATTTCCTGACGCTCCAGGATGCTTTGGGGCGGCTCACACTCCTCCCAGCCTGGTCCTGGCCAAACCATCCTCCAAGGACCGTGGGGCCCCTCAGTAGAGACGGCACTGCCTGGCAGAGGTCTGGGTCCTGGGTGCCCGCCGCTGCCAGGGTGCCCTCGTCTGCACAGCTTCCAGTGGATGGAGCCTTGGAAGTGTTGGAGTCGTCTACTGCTCAAAACGTAGTGGCTCACGGGCAGTGCGACAGTGGCTCAGTGGCAGAGTTCTTGCCTGCCACACCAGAGACCCAGGTTTGATTCCCGGTGCCTGCCCATGTGAAAAAAGAAGAAAAGAAAAAAAACACAGTGGCTCATGACTTGGCAGGTGAGCCCACTGCCCTCCACCCTGCGTGGGACACGACTCCCGGGGCCCAGCCTGGTCCTGGCAATCTCAGGAGTAACCAAAAAGGGGAAGAGAGATGAAACAAAATGAAGTGTCAGTGACCGAGAGATTTCAGAGACAAGAGGTTATCCCGGAGGTTATTCTTACACATTATATAGATATCCCCTTTCCAGTTTTTGGTGTATAGGAGTGGCTAGAAGAGAGTACCTGAAACTGTGAACTGTGATCCAACAGCCCGGATTCTCGAAGATGATTGAATAACTGTAGCACTTTAAAGATGTGACCGTGTGATTGTGAAAACCTTGCAACCAATGCTCCTTCCATCCGGTGTATGGACAGATGAATAAGAGAATAAAGGCAAAAAATAAATAATAAGGGGGATGGAGTTATGGGATGTTTTGGGTGTTCTTTTTTTACTTCTATTTTTACTTGTATTTGTGTTGTTTAGGGATTGGTGAACACGTTCAAAAATCGATGGTGACCTCGGATGCACGACTATACAATGACACTGTGAACCATTGACTGTATACTCTGGATGATTTCATGGTATATGAATATATCTCAAGAAAATTGCATTAAAAAAAAACACAGTGGCTTCAAACAACATACATGTTTACTTCGCTCAGAATTGGGCCATTTGAGCAGGGCTCAGTGCCAACAGCTCGTGTTCCGCTCAGCCTCTCTGGGGGCAGCCTGGGGGGCGGCGTGGAGGGGACGGCCTGGGGGGTGACCTGGGGGGCTGCCTGGGGGGGCTGCCTGGGGGGGCAGCCTGGGGAGGCGGCCTGGGACACCTCCAGAACCCGCCCATTCACACGCGTATGCCTGCATCTCCCGCGTGCAGCCTTCCCCGTTGTTTAAGCCCAACTGTTTCACAGTATTGAGTGGCCGCAGACTGGAAGCCACGTGTCCACCGGTGCAGAGCCGCAGGACAGGGGCATCTGGGGTGAAGCCGACCGCAGGGGTGACTTTCCTGCCAGACCGTGCAGTCCGAGGGAAAGAGTCGCAGGAGGAAGGGGCTGGTTCTGCACAGTCTGAGCCTCCCACTCAGCCCCTGCCTCAGCCCCTGCAAAGGCACCAATCTCTCAGCATCTCCACTGCCTGCAAGTGGCTGGCCTGGGAATCCACGGGCTGGCCCTGCCTCTCACCCTCACCCCTGACCCAACTGCCGGGCTCACAAATGCCATGTGGAATGTTCTAGAAACCTCCGAGTCCATCAGCCACCTTGGCCATAGCTACGCCTTCTGCCCAAGTGCCTGCCTCCCCACCATCACCATTTCCCCCAGTCTGACACCCCTCAGGATGTATGTGCCGACCACGCCCTCTGGAACCTTCCAGAACGCCTGGACTTAGCTTTCGCTCCCTGGGGATGTCCACATCTCCGCCCCTTTACCCCTCCTAGTGGTGACTGCAAATCCTGAGTACATGTTCACTCCACGCCAGGCCCCTGTCTCGGCTCCCACCCCCGTCACCCCATTTCACAGTTGAGGAGACTGAGGCACAGGGCGGCCCCTCACTAACACAGGGTTTGGCAGCTACAGAGGCGGGCCGGGCCCCTTCCCTGGCAGAAGGCTCGACACCAAGTGGATGCCCGACACAAATGCATACTGAACCTGCCAAGATATAAAGGCCCACAGACAGCCAGGTGGGAGCAGGCAGGAGGGGCCCAGAGCACACAGAGACACAATTAGACCCGTCAAAGCCCCAGCCAGGGCCCAGGGGCTCTTCTTCCACCAGTGGTCCCCACACACCAGCTATTCACAGGCAGAGACAGACCCAAGCTCCTCGGCATCCTCAAACCCAAACAAGCATTTATCTTAATGAGTAAGCAAACAGGGAGGTAAGACCCCACCCTCACCCCCAGGCCCAGAGTGCTGCCAGGAGGCTAGCCCAGCGCAGGGGGAGGGGGGGGAGAAAGAGGCAGGGCTGCAGTGCAGGGGTGGGGCCTGAGCACCTGAGGGTGCCCGCGTGCTCCTCTCACTCGGGCCCCAAGCTCGCCTACCCTTGGCCAAGGACTGGAAGGTCAGTTTGGGTCATGGCACATTTCCCACCATCACATTTCCAGGCTGTGTCCTAGCTCAGGTGGGGCCTGGTGAAATAAAACACTCTCCTACCCTGGTATGGCACGCACACCTGCTCCGGGGCATGACCATTTCCCTGTCCCAGGCCACACCTGACAGGGGCCGTGCCCCGGCAGCTGGCTGCAAGGAGGAGCAGTGTTAGCTCTTCATCGTGACCCAATTCGGGTGCCACCCGAACAGGTCACCTTCCCCACCCCCTGTGTCAGGGTGAAATCCTTGTGTGGGACCCCTATGGACCCGAGCACCTGGTGTTCTATAAACCAGGGACTCTGTAGTCATTTTCCTGCTTGCTTACTTTATCGTTATCAGAAAGTGTATTTGGTCTCAGGATGCACTATGTTCTCAATTCTCAAAACTTCCAAATGAGCCAGCCCCATCCCAACAAAGGGGAACTGCTAGTTGGGAGAAGGCTTGGCTCCATGGGTTGCAAGTTATCCCTAACGAAGGCAGGGTCGCAGTCTGGAGGGGGTGACTCCAGCAAAGTTCAGCAAAGAGGGGATTCCCCTGGCCACGAGGCAGACAGCAAATCTCCACCCCCACCCCGGCAGGCCAAGTCTGTGTCCCCACACAGTGCAGGGCTGGGTGGTAAGGACAAGTGGCCACCTGGAGAGGAGGTGGCCATCGGGCTCTGCCCACAAAGGCTCTGTGGTCTCGCCATGAGAAACCAGTGCCAACTTGGGCAGTGCCAGTGCCCTTGAGCAGCCCTGTGGTCAGTTCCCATTGGGCCTTTCCACTGGACGGTGTCCCCAGATTCCAAGCAGCAAGCAGAGGACCCAGGGAAAGCTGAGGCTCCCTCCCATGGAGCTGTGCCCTCACACAGAAAGCAGAGAAGGTGAGCTGCGAGGGGGGGGCCCAAAATCCCCTCGGGGAGCTGGAAGGATAAGATAACCTTGTAATTTCTCATGCAACTCAGGGCATAGTGACTAATTAAAGTGGACCAGAGGCACCCGAGAGAGACTTCTGGTGACCCACCGGGTGGACCTGCTGGAGAGGCTAGCCCAGAGCAGCTACTGAGTCCCCACTCCCAGGCAAGGGGGCTTTCACACAAATAGCATTGCCTTTGTAACTTGCGTTTACGCTACATATCTATATACACCATGCATCCACACCATGCATCTACACCATGCATCTATACCATGCATCTACGTCACGCATCTATACCGTGCATCTACACTATGCATCTACAACATGTATCTATACCATGCATCTACACTATGCATCTACAACATGCATCTATACCATGCATTTACATCACACATCTACACCATACAGCTACACTATGCATCTACAACATGCATCTACACCACGCATCTGCACCACACATCTACAACACTCACCTACACCATGCATCCACACCACACATCTACCACATGCATCTATACCATGCATCTACATCACGCATCTACACCATGCATCTACACCATACAGCTACACCATGCATCTGCACCATGCATCTATACCATGCATCTACATCACACATCTATACCATGCATCTACATCATGCATCTACACCATGCATCTACACTATGCATCTACACCATGCATCTACACCACATGTCTACAACATGCATCTATGCCACACACTTGTACCACACATCTACACCACACATCTACAACACGCATCTACCATCCAACACATGTGCCTTGAACATGCCTGGAGCCGGTGGCTATTTGTTTTCCCCATCGCCAACAGCTTTTGTCCTTGTGGATTCATTAGATAAATTCGCACCTTCCCGGACCTTACCCCCTACCCCTCCTAGGAAGGAATCCCTAAACTGTCAGCAGAGACTTGCTGCTGACCACGAGTGTGAGTTTTCTCCACTGTAATTTATTTTTCACAACTTAAAAAACATGTAGTGATCTGGGGTCATGCAGTAACAATCAACCACTAACCATTTCTTTTGGGGTTTAGCCAGGCTTTGGCAAAGCTTATTTTGTCTTTCAAAGATAATGCGGACTGAAAATTTTTAAACATAACCAAAAGGAGAATAAATAAAACTTTGCCCCTAACCTCACCCCTCAAAGATAACCCCTGCTAATATTTAAGGGTAGGTCCTGTTATTATTTTAATACACTTTTTCTGTAGGCTTTTTTTACATGGTGGTGGACTTTTTTTTTTGTTTGACATCTCTGGGATTGCATTGTACTAAATTACCTGTTGGGCCCCTCTTGGGTCTGCCACGTGCTTTCTCCGTACACCCTCTTAGTAAACATTATTTTAATGGCTGTAATATTTTTTCCAACTGGATAAACCACAGTTCACTTAACTGTCCCCCATGTTCAAACATTTAGGTGGTTTCTAATTATGCTGCTAAAAATACATATTTGTGTGTTTAGGATAACTTCCTCAGATTGTTTCGCAGCAATTAAATTGTGGGGCTAAGGGAATATTTTTAAGCCTGTGATGCTGTTGCGAATTGTCTGCTCCCGGAATGTCCCCACCTGACCCCACCACGGTTTCCAGTTCAGTGGCACACACAGAACATCGCCGCGTGTTAATGCCTGTTCCCCTCATCAACGGGAATTGGCACTTTGCTTTAATGTGCATTTCCTTCATTAGTAGTGAGGGGGATGTTTTCCCATACCTGCTTCCTAATTATATTTACACTTCTGCGAATTGGATAGCCATGGACTTTGACCAATAATCTATTTGAGGTGGCCTGTATTACTCTTCCTTCTTATGAACTCTTTACACACAAAGGCTCTTAATCCTTCGGAAGGCCTTGTTTGCTGAGAATATTTCCCCATTAGGTGGTTGACTGTCTATTGATTGCCTTGTTTGTGCTTGCTGGGATGAAGACATTTCCAATTTCTATGTAATCCGATCTGCCTTTTCCCTTCGTGGATTCGTCTATCGCTTCTAATCTTAAAATACCTGCCCCCTCTGGAGATTCGATAAATATTCCATTCTCTTTGGGTCTAAATTTACTGATGTTGAGCACAGGTTTTAATATCGTAATCTGAGATCTGGGGTTTATCTGGATACACAGAATATGGTAATATGCGCGATAATTGGGTGCCTGCAATTACAGAAGCGGGGGCCGCTTTCCAAGCCCAGGGCTTCCTCTTGGCTCCAGGGTTCTCCCCCACAGGAGCAGGAGGAGAGAGAAGAGGGTGGAAACAGGCTGGAGATGTTGGAGTGGGACCCCCAAGGTATGAATGTCCCCATTGAGTTTTGCACTGATTTTTCTCTGCACGGCCTTTCTTCTCAGGTCTGGAAGTTTTTGTTTGTTTTTGCTTTAAATCAGACACTCTCAACCAGGGGCGATTTTGTCCCCTGGAGGACACTATGCAATTTTTGTTGTCACAACTGGTAGTATGCTCCTGACACAAAGAATAGAGGCCAGGGATGCTGCCAGACATCCTTCAGCACACAGGACGGCCTCACTCCCCACCCCCAAAACAAAAGATGTCAATAATGCTGAGGTTGTGAAACCCCGCTTTGCATTGAAAAGTAGCTTCCCTAGGCTAAACTAGCTAAAATTATGCTGACACACATTGGTGTGTCAAACACAACCACTTGTACTGGAATGCCCATTCTCTCCTTCTCTCCTTAATAGAATGTTTAACTGGGCACATATAGTCAGAAGAATAAAAAAACTATAGAGCCCGATTATTGTACTTGCAGGTAGTTAGAGCCATGGGATAAATTCTGGCCAGTATGATGTAAGCAGAAGTGTCAAGGGAGTAGCCTCAGGTACTCCATTTTAAAAGTCAACTGCCACGCACACATTGCTTTTCCCTTTCTGCATTACGGAAGGCAGATATAATGGGTGGAGCAAAAGCAGCCACATTGGACCATGAAGTGTCTTTGTAAATAGAGACTGTGCATGGTGACCCACAAGATAAAATGAGCCTGAGTCGCTGAGGTCTTTGTAGAGGCACAATTTAGCTTCCATAGTCTGCCCACAGACTCTATGGAAAAGGCAGCTGTGATGGTCTTAAGCTCTGTACCGCAGAAATACATGTTCTTCAACTTAATCCGTTCCTGTGGGTGTGAACTCTTGCAAACAGGCCTTTTGATGAGCTAACTTCAGTTAGCATATGGCCCAGCTGACTCAAGATGAGGCTTGATCTTATTATTTAAAGGCCTTATAGGGAAATTCGCAGAGAGGGAGAAAACCAGAAGGAACAGAGAGATGCTGAAAATCAGTGGGACACAGAAGAGAAAGGAGAAGCCAGGGGAGGCTGCCATGTTCATTGCTAGGTGATAGAAAAGCCAATGCCCAAGGATTATTGGCAGCCAGCCCCAGAATGCCATGATCTTCTGGGAGGAAATGTCGCCTTGATTGATGTCATGGTTTTGGGCTTCTCCTAGCCTCAAAACTATGAGCCAATAAATTCCCATTGTTTAAGCCAACCCATTGCATGGTATTTGTTTTGGCAGCTAGGATACGAAAACAGAAGCAATAAGCTTTTCTCTTATTTAAGTCACTGCTATTTTGAGTCTTTGTTACTTACTATGAATCTAACTGTTGCAAATGGTAAAACAGGAAATGTCTGTGACAGCTTCTTATAAAATCCCAATGCCAAGGTGGGAGGATTAAATAGATTAAAATGTGCAAATTGCTTAGCTCATCGCTGGTACACAGTAGACACTTAATAGATCATTGGTTGAGCTATCGTGAGCCTTACCAGTTGGCGGATACCGTGCCACGCAGTTTATACCCATGTCTTCATCCTCCCAGCGGCCCATGAGGAGGTATATTATGACAGCTTTTGATGGTTGAGGCAACCAAAGCATGAAGATTATCCACAACTTGCCAAGATCACACAGTCAGCTCAGACCACATCAAGTCTTCTCCACCTTTACAGATACTGGGGACTCCATTTCAGATACAGCAATTATGGGAAGGATTTCCTTTTTCTGATGATTCCATTTCATCTCCAGCCTTAGGAGGCATTTGAGACATAGCCCCTTTTTTCCTGTTGGGCCACCATGTACAGCCTCCATTTGCAAAGCAAACTCATCGCCCAATATAGCTGCTTTGGCTCCAACCATCACATCTGCATTCACAGATGCATTCCCAACCCTCAGGTTGCCATAAGAAACCTGAGGCACAGAGAGGCTGAGTGATTGTTCAGTGTCTCACAACAAGAGTCAGAGATTAGGGCCCAAATTCAGATGGATTTAATATGGGAGCCCATGCACTTAGCCACCAGGAACAAACAGAGGTAATGCCAGCTCTAATTGTGCCATCCAAGTAGCAGGATTGAACGTCTGCCCCACATTAACTTGAACTCATAGCAATCCCATTGCATAGACAAGGAAACTGAGGCTCAGGAAAATTGGGAGATCTATCTGAGATCACTCAGCAATGCAGCATTGGGGCCAGGATCAAAGAGAAGCTTTGTGTGACTCTGGACACTGTTCTACGCCTGCCACCTCCTCCTATGCCATGTACATCTTCCACTCGCAAAGCAAACTCAAGGCTCAATATAGCTGCTTTGGTGGCCCAAAGAAGCCACCTGCTTCTTCGTGTCCCCCAACGAGATAGAACAAGGCTGCGTGTGTCTGTGTGTGTTTGTCTGGGGTAGGGGAGGAGTGTTCTCAGTAACTGCTCAGTTACCGCTGGCTAAGTGAGAAATCGAACCCATTTCCTGCTAACGCAGAGACAACCAGCACACTTGATGGTCAGGAAAAGGGGAGGAGCCTGTGACCAGGTGGGCGGGGGGTTCCTTGCGGAAGAGAGGCTTGGCTGTCGGCCACGGGGGAGGTGGGCTTCAGAAAGGAGGTCAGGAGGCCCTGAATGCTGATTCCTGCACCTCATCTCCCGGGAAGCAACCCGACTTCCAGGGTCCTGGGGGAATGGAGGGTGAAGGACCTGGTAAGGTGAGTGTCATTGCTTCTGAAGATGCCGCCAAGTCATTTAGGTAGTTAGCAGCTAAAGAGGGTATAAAAGTGACTTATGAGCTGAAATCAGGTGTCGGGGCATAAACACGCCACGGCCCCTGATTGATGTGATGGGTAAATAGCTTTTATAATGGGTGTGCTTTTTATTAAATTTTAAAGGCTAACTATTTATGTGAGATGCTGGTGAGCACGTTAGGACTAGAGACTGCCGGTGCCTAGACAGGTCTCCAGAGGCCTCCCTGCCGGCAAAGGCCCAGGTCCGTAAACGGCTGAAGCTCCAGGGTCTGGTGGACCCTGAGGGGGTGCAGAGCCAGGGACGTGATTGTTGAATCTGCTTCATTCCCAAGTATCAAAGTGACTCTTCGCTCCACTCCCCCTCGGTGTGAAGTCTGTGATGGCGGGGGGCGGGGGGCAGGTAAGGAAGACAGCGGGAGAAGGGAGCGGTTGTTTTCTGCCTTCCCCACTGGACATGGAGCCAGGCCTGCAAGCTCAGGACAGGCCCTTGCTCCTTCTCCGACGCGCCATGCCCAGTCCAGGGAGGGTGCAGGGCGAGGCAGCCGGGGCACCGACGGAGGCTGAATGCCTGGACACCGGGTGCCCTGAAACGACAGGGCTCCTGTTTGCCCACGAGGCCTCCTGGAACTGAACACCCGAGGAGATGCCCAGGAGGAACCAAGTGGCCTGAACTCGGGAGGCTGCCCACAGGGCTGGGGAGCACTCTGCAGGCAGCCTCGACCCGAGGCAGAGCTCAGAGCTGTGGGCTCTGGAGGCAGGCTGTAGCCTTCAGGTCCAGTGATTCTCCAAGGGAGATCTGAAGAAGGCCACTTTTTTTGTGCCTTGGTTTCCCCATCGGGAAAGTGGGTTAATGATTCCCCAGCCTGAGGGAAGTTCTTTACATGCTGTCTTCCCCTATAAAATCTTCTGCTTTCACCTAAGGGGAAAACCCAATTGATGCGTAAAACCGAGAAACCTAAAAATGAATGCCCAGGCCCTCCTGGGCGTGGGAACTGTTCTCCTGGTATGGGGAAGGTCTTTCTGAACCGAATCCTGAACACAGGGACAGCTGTCCCAGCCAGCCTCCTGCCTGGGCTCCCCGATTCCATGCGGGAAGAGATTAGGGTTGATCAAGAACCAGCGTCAGGGCTCAGTGTCAAATCTTACAGGGCTCAGTGAATAAAAAGGGTCGAGTCCCCCTAGGTGACCAGCATCAGGGTTGGAACTCAGTATGTGGGGTCAGCGCTCAGCGTGTGGGGTCAGCGCTCAGCGTGTGACCAGGCTCAGGTCTCAGAATGTGAACAGAAACAGGGCTCAGGCTATTATCAGGGTTAGATTTTAGGGTGCGGGGTCAGGGTTCAGTGGCTAGGAACAGGGCTCAGTGTTTGTCCAGGGTCAGGTCTCACCCCTCACACCTGTCTCTTTGCCTCTCTTGGAACCTTTGAAGTTCAGGAGTTGCAAGGGGCAGGGACATCCGTTTCCAGTGTGTAAGCAGAGTCTTAGAAAGGAAAGCCCTGGCAAGTTGTCGCTACCTCCCCAAGCTAGACCTGGCCAAGCAGCTCCTGGGCTGGCACTCAGCCGGGAGATGCGGACGGGAAGGGGTCTGCAGCAACATGCCTGAGCCCAGCTTCCCCTCTAAGCCTCAGCAAACCCAGCAAAGCCCAGCCTGAGCCTCTGTCACTCATAGGAGCTTTTGCAGCCCAGGAAAGGGCCTCCATGGGCTGCAAAGCTCCCACCTCCTCATCTGCCTGGCAGTCCAGCGTGGAACAGGCCTGGGAATGGCTCGGCCCATGCGAGCAGCTTTCAGACCAGGTGGGGTGAAGGCACGGGCCTCCCCCAGGCTGACAAGCCTCCTGGCACTTCAGAGAAATGCAAACCTCAAGCAGGCAGGCCAGGAGGGGGTTCTGTTCTCAGAGGGTTAGCAAGGAGCCCCCTGGCTAGCCCCCCTAGAGCAGTGTGTGAGTAGCAGGTTCTGGCGTGGCCACCTGCGAACACTCCACCTGTGGACAAGGAGAGACGGCCCTACGGAGACCCAGGGCCAGGGACCAACATTTATTGGCCCTGTGTGTTTTGCAAACCCTGGCACGCCTCTTCCGATTAACTACCAGTGTTCCCCTCTAGGGCGGGCTTTCTTATCCCATTTTACAGGGAGCCAAGTTGCATCAGTGAAGCCAGGCAATTTGACCAAGGGCGCAGAGATCATACGTGTAGGAGCTGGGTCTCCATCTCCAAAGATCATCTTTCGGTGGCCCTGTCTGTCCCTGGGGTCTGGGCAGAGGCAGAAAGCCAGGCAAGGCTGGATGTGACTCTCTCTTGCAGCCCTGAAGTTCCCCCAAGGAGTGGTACACTGCACCAGGCATGGCCACACCCCTTCTCATACAGAGGAACCACCAGCCCCGCCAACTGGGGGCTGGCAGCTCATTTCCTGGACCCCCACTTTGTGTAAGGATTTGGTTGGCTTCCAGGATCCCCTTGCAGGATGTCCTTGGACAAGCAGTAATGGCAAGAGGTGAAGCATCTTCTCCAATAAAGGGCACTCATCCCTTCAGGCATCTGCCCCCAGGTTTATGTCCCCCACAGGAATCCCGCACAGGGGCAGCTGTCCGAACCTCACAGGGGGTGAGTCTCCTCCATGCCTGGTCCAGGGCTCCTGGGAGGCAGCCAGAGCAGGGCTCCAGGGCAATCAGAAGGAGTAGGCTGCATACCTGCCACACAGCAACCTGCCGAACCACCAGGAGGACTTCCTGGAGGAGGTGGGGCAGGGCAGGGGGCACCACAGGCAGAGAGAAAGTAGCAAGAGTAGGTGCAGGTCTCCCGTCAGCAGCGGGGAGCCACCGACTCAGTGGGCAGGGGGAGCACAGGCTGGAGCGGCACAGGGCTTGACAGGTCAGGGTCTCCAGGTCAGGCCTTTTGCTCTGGACTTGACCCTGAAGTGGAGAGCAGTGGTGATTTCTGGAGTTTCTGGTAGAAGGAATGCAGTCGGGCAATCGTGCAATCCATGCCCCGAGCTTCCAGAAGAGAAGCTCCAGGGACTGGCGGGGGGTGAGACCAGGTGAGGAAGTGATGATGGCTCCAGGGGCCTCTCTACTTGGGGACCCATGGCTGGAAGCCATAAGCACAGGGCTGTGCTGGTGAGCTGATCTTCTGAGGAAGGAATAGTAATAATAATAAAAAACCCTGGTAGGCTGCCGCCCAATTTCTGGGGTCTAATCACTGCACGGTGGCTGATTGCAAGCTGCGAACGGTTTAACAAGCAGCGTGGGAAACTCCGGAGTATTAAAGAGTAGCTCTGCAGAACCCGGAGGAGCCGGCCCAGCCACCAGCACACATTCATCACAAACCATCAGAGAAGATAGGGGCCAGGCCAGGAGCTCCTGCCCAACGCGAGGCTGGCTCCCCAGAGAAAGCCCGGAGACAAATGGGAAGGAGGAGTTCCAGGCGATCAGCGTGGCCCTTCTGAGATTGGGTCCTTCCTTGGGCGGGCAGGGAGCCCTGGGGAGCATGCATGGGTCCTCCATCCCTGGGCTATGTCTGGAGCGCCAGTGCCAGCGGGGGGCACCGCAGGGCCAGCTGGAGCTCTGCTGAGTGCCCCAGAGCAGGTGGCTGAGCCTCTCTGCACCGCATTTAGTAATCCAGCCCCCACCCCTGCAGGGCACCTAGCAAAGCGGCTGGGAGCTGACAGCAGAGGCTCTTCTAACTCCTGCCCTGGACGGGAGGTGGGGGTGGGGGGGACATCAAGAGCTTTCTCAGGCTGAGATAAAATCACAGCCCAGGATTAAAGTCACAAATGAGCAGACAGACGCTTTGATGAAATTCCTCTGCCTACAGGGCTGGGCGGGCGCCGGGCTCCTTTCTCCAGAGCTACCCGCCTGCCCTTAAAAGCAGTCTGTGAAGAGTGGGAGGGGAGGAAGGAGAGGAGTCCCCGCAGCCCCTCGGTGCTCCTTATTGAATGTTTGCAGCACCCAGGGCCCCCCTGCCATCCGCTGGCCATTCCACTGGCCGGGAGGGGTGAATTCTGCTGTTTGATACCCTCCGCCTTCCCCCGCCCCGGCCCCCATGGGCTGCAGGGTGGCCCTCCAGCTCCTCACCGAGCTCCTTAGCCAGATCCCCCATCCCCAGCTTCGCCCACCTCACCCAGCGACCCCCTGAGGTCCCAGGGCCTGGCCTCCTTGCTTCTCATCCCCCATCCCCCTCCCCCCGATCTGAAGAACCCAACCCTCCCTGCAACGTTTCGGCTTTGGCGTAGTCCCCACCCAACGTGCTTGCCACTGTCCTCAGGAACGTGTCCCCAGAGTGCCTTGGCTGCCACTCGCTTCTGAGTCCTTGAAGTCACCTCCCTTCCCAGGCTTTATCACCTCCTGATCGGCCCACGAGTCCCTCCTTGGCCAGCCCCGTGCCAGGGATGCTGAGATGGGTGAGCCCAGCCCTGCCCTCGGGGACTCTGGAAAAGGCTGCGCCAGGCTGGGGGCGCACCCGGGAGACCCCAGACTCTGACCAAGGTGACGCCCAGGCTGAAAAGACAAGTTACAGAGAAAAAGGGATGCACACTCTTGGGGCAGGGAGAGCTGCAACAGGTCAAGGGTAAGACGTGCTTGCAGTGCTTGGCATCGGAGCCAGTGGGTCCTGGTCACTGTGCCGTCTCCTCCAGCCTCCACCACACAGCTCATGTCACGAGGAGTCGGAGGAGACCCGGCCGCGTCCCGGCAGGAAAAGCAGGGTCGGTACAGCCCCAGCCTGGGCGGATGGGCTGGGTCAGGCAGGAAAAAGACACAGGGCGGCCTTCTCTGTGAGGGGTGAGAGGAAGAGGCCTTGCCAGGCAGACTCCAGAGCTCCAGAGCTGGGGCTGAGCAGACGAGACGAGACCCTGGGAGAGCTTAGGGCCGAG
>PVIY010043619.1:0-20208 GCA_004026745.1 Myrmecophaga tridactyla
TTTCTTAATCTTTTCGACAGCCATCTGAAGGAGGTATAATTTTTGACACAATTTTACAGATGATAAACCTGAAGCAATAAGTGATGTGTGTTACTATTATTGTAATAAGTATAGTCTATATCATTTTATTTGCATGATAGATAAATCTGACAGTTATGAATGCATATTTGTTGGATGTTACAAAGAAAATACCATAAATAAAGATTAAAATAATATCTGCCTCATAGGGTTTGTATTAGGGTTTGGTGAAATGATATTCATGTGATCAACTTTGAAAGCGATAAAGGATATATAAGTTTAATGAGTTGTTATTCTAGTAATATACCAAAAAATGGGACTTCCGCCTTTTAAATATCAACATGCAAGTATTATCAGTGCCCAAAGATGAAAGATTTAACATCCGCATTTAGAACTCTGTGCTAACTCAAATACTTTTTGATCTTAAATGATTCACCTTTTATTTCACATTAAACACTTAGTTGGGAAATGTGTGAGTTTGAAAGTATGCTAATCAAACTACCATTTAAAAGAAAAATACAGGTGGTTCTTTGGTGTTGTGTGCCATTTTATAAAAATTTTATTCAGATGAAACTCCATCAAGTGTTAATATGTTTTCTACACTGACATGATGAAAGAAAGTACTTTGAATGGTAATTGCTAGCACCAAAACTTACAATTCTTTGAGCAGCTGGTATTGAGGAGAACATTGCAGAGAACAGCTTGGTTAAAGTACTTTTGGTTCATGCCTCTGACATTGCAGTGAAATCAATTCTGTTTTTTGTGCAATAGATATTTGTTGAATGAGTGAATGAAGATAGTTGCCAGATTATAGATTTTAAGCTCCAGTTCTTTACCAATTCTTAACCTCATCTTTTATTTCCTTGGACACAGTGAGAAGTTATTTTAAAGTCTATATCTGATAACAACAATATCTAGACATCCTGTTGGGTCCTTGTGAATCTGATATGTGTGTGTCTGTGTGTGTACCAGATGTTGTATTTGAAAGATTGGTTTTAAAAATATTTGAGGACCAGGATGAAATCATCTTCAACTGCAGAAAATTTAAATGTGTTTATGCCAAATGGAAATATTAACAATTTGGGATCACTTTAGTTCAGTTTCAAGAACTGAGACAATTTGACTGTTTTGAAAGTGCTAGTTTGGGTCTACTTCTGGATAACCCTTACTCTTAGGGATGCAGCCTTTTAATTCCCAACCACCAACATCCTCTAGGAATGCTCTGGACTCCAAATATTGAACACTGAGCCCCACAAAGCTGTCAAAAGCCCTGCTCAGTCTAAGCTTCTCAGCTTCCTCTTCTAGAATCGGCAAGTTCCTACCTTCCCACCTTCTACCCCTTACTTCTGCAAGGGGGCAAAATACTAGATTAACTCTTTGGATTACCATCTCCTCCAGGATTCTAGACAACAATTCTTCACTATATTGTTAGCTTTCTGTTGCCTATAAGAGGATTTGTTTTCCTACACATTTTGTCTAGCTTCTCCAGTTGTCTTCCAAAGGAGTAGATTACACTGAATTACCCATGTACTATTACCAAAAAGGGGAAGACCATGCATAACTTTTTAAAAAATAGTATACATAACTATGTCATAAATTGTGTCTGAAACTTTCAGTAGCTGAATTCTTTGTGAGTCTGTTTCTGATGTCTGCTTTAGAATTTTAGCATAATATTCTATGAAAAAACCTATGAAATTCAGGGAATACTTTCTGGAAGAAATTGTCTCAGTCTTGTCTTATAGTTAGACAAGTGGATGAACAAAACACACACACAAATTGGCTTATTATCTACATGTAAACATAATAAAGGTTCATTGTAGAAAAGTTAGAAAAATATAAACCCTACGAAAGAGAAAATTAAAAATTACCTTTCTAATACCTCAATCAATTCATTTTTTGATGAAATTTTGTTAACCTTTTTTTCTACCATATATATGATATATATAGGTAAACAGATGTATACAGATGGGATTATTAAATATAAATGTACATACTTTTATATAAATTATAACATAAGCATGTCTCCAAATTATTAAAGACAATTTTCCAAACATGATTTTCCTGTCCACTTAATAACTCATGGTAAGGGTATGGCATTATTAACTTAGACATATCACTATGAGCAATTAGGTTCTTTTCAATTTATTCTAATATCAAAATGTTACAGTCAGCATTTCGTGAACAGATGTTATGCATCTTTTTAATTATTTCTTTCAGGTGGATTTTTAAAAGTGAAATTGCTAGGTTAAAGAGAATAAGTGTGTTTAAGACTCATGTATGTTTTTTACAGTCATAAGAACATAGAATTTAAAGGAATGGAGGAGGTAAGACTATCTATAATAGCTTCATCTTTTGAGAAAACAGAGGTTCACTCATTCAGCCTCTCACAATCTTCTAGTTTTGCCAGGCTTCCTACAGCCTTTACATTCTCCAAAAAGGAGCTGAAAAAGAGACTATTTTAAGAATACAAATTCATTGCCCCTGAAATATTGTATGAACTTGGGGAGACATTGCAGAAACGTGCTGAGTGTAACACTACTTTCCTGTGGGAATTACAAATCTTGTGAATTACAGTTGGAAAGATCTTACTGAAGGTTCTTAGAAATGTGCATTCAGAACTCCACTGCTGAAGCAAAACGAAGCCTTGCAAAGAGACCCAAAGCCCAAGACCATAGTTGATTTAAAAGGCTACCAAATCACCAGCTATTCAAGAAAAAAAAAGGCATAAGAGAAATAGTCTGAATAAAGCAGAAAAAGAAAACCACATTGAATTGAGTAAATCTGTGGAAAAATTATGTTAGTAGAAGTTATGGTTAGATTTATAAAGAATGCTCCCGGGTTAAAAAATATACATAAATAACAGCAAATAAGTGAGATATTGATAAAACTTTATATTATGATATTTTGTGTTAATCATTTTAATAAATATTAGTGAATATAAAGATAAAGACATGAGAATTTATACTGTTTTCTACTAAATAAGGCATTTACTAGACTCCATGTGATAGAAAGTCTCTACTTTAAGGTATCCTATAAATTCTCCTAGAGCAGCATGATCCAACAGAAATACAACGTGAGCCACAACTATTTTAATTAAGCTTTTTATTTTAAGATCATTGTAGATTCACATGCCATTTTAAGAAGCAGCACAGACAGATCTCATGTACTCTTTGCCCATTTTTTCCCAATGACAGCATCTTGCAAAACTGTGGTACAATATTGCAGCCAGAATATCCTCATCAATACAGTCAAGATTCAAAACATTTCTATCACCACAAGGATTACTCGTGTTGTCCTACTATAGCCACATCTACCTCCCTCCTACCTCACCCCCTCCTTAGCCCCTGGCAAACAGCAATCAATTCACCATTTCTACATTTTTGCCTTTTCAAAATGTTAGATGAGGGTGCACGGGTAGTTCAGTGATAGAATTCTTGCTTGCCATGTGGGACACTCAAGTTTGATTCCAGGCCCATGCACCTCCCTCCCCCTCCCAAAAAAAGTTAGATAAGTGGAATCGTATGAGATAATTTTTTGTGATCAACCTTTTCACTCAGCATAATTCTCCAGAGATTCATCCAGCTTGTTATATGAATCAATTGTTATCTTTCTGTTGTTAATTTCTAGTTTGATTCCATTGTAATCAGAGAACACATTGTGCATGGTTTCAAGTCTTTTAAATTTGTTGAGCTTTTATTTATTGCCCAGGATGTGTTCTATCTTGGTATATGTTCCATGGGGATTGAGAAAAATGTATATTCTGCTATTGTGAGTGGAGTGTTCTCTAAAGGCTCGTTAAATCCTGTTGGTTAATGGTGTTGTTAAGTTCTATATCTTTGTTCATTTTCTGTCTATTGGTTTTTATCAGTTGTTGAGAGAAAAATGTTGAAGTCCCCAACTATACTTGTGGATTTGTCTCTTTCTCTTTTCAGTTCTATCAGGTTTTTTTTTGTTTGTTTTAATGATATACATATTATATATTCACATATCATGTAATCATCCAATGTGTACAATCAGTGGTTCACTGTATCATCATATAGCTGTGCATTTATCATCACCAGTGATTTTTTTTTTCTTTTTGGTGAAAAATAACATGTATATAAAAAAACAATAAATTTCAAAGTACATCACAACAATTAGTTGTGGAACAGATTTCAGAGCTTGGTAGGGGTTACAATTCCACAATTTTAGGTTTTTACTACTAGCTGCTCCAAGACACTGGAGACTAAATGAAATATCAGTATAATGATTCAGCACTCATGCTCTTGTTAAATACTATCTTTGATCTTTCTCTCACTCTTTAGGGGTATTTGGGCTATGCCCATTCTAACTTTTTCATGTTGGAAGGGGCATCAGTAATATGGTATAGGGGGATGGAACTAGTTGATGTTCTGGAGAGGCTGGCCCCTGGTTCTATCAGTTTTTATAACACATATTTTGAAGCTCTGTTGTTTGATGAAAACATTTTTAGGATTTCTCTGTCTTGTTTATGTATTGTCCCTGTTATCATTATATAATGTCCCTCTCTATCTCTGATAATTTCTTTGTTCTGAAACCTACTTTATCTAATGTTAACCTTGACTCTCCTCATTTCTTATGATTCATGTTTGCATACTGTGCTGGTTTGAAAGGATGTATGGACCCTAGAAAAACCACGTTTTAATCTAAATCCTATTTCGTAAAGGCAGAATAATCCCTATTCAATACTGTATGTTTGAAACTGTAATCAGATCATCTCCCTAGAGATGTGATTTAATCGAGAGTGGTTGTTAAACTGGATTAGGTGATGACATGTCTCCACCCATTCGGGTTTCCGAAGTCCTATAAAAGAGGAAACATTTTGGAGAATGAAGGAGATTCAGAGAGAGCAGAGCAGAATGACATAGCCATGAGAAGCAGAGTCCACCAGACAGCAACCTTTGGAGATGAAGAAGGAAAATGCCTCCCGGGGAGCTTCATGAAACAGGAAGCCAGGAGAGAAAGCTAGCAGATGATGCCGTGTTCACCATGTGCCTTTGCAGATGAGAGAGAAACTCAGACTGTGTTCACCCTGTGCCCTTCCACTTGAGAGAGAAACCCTCTCTCTTCACTGGCCTTCTTGAACCAAGGTATCTTTCATTGGATGCCTTTGGTTGGACATTTCTATAGACTTGTTTTAATTGAGACATTTTCTTGGCCTTAGAACTGTAAACTTGCAACTTATTAAATTCCCCTTTTTAAAAAGCCATTCTGTTCCTGGTATATTGCATTACAGCAGTTAGCAAACTAGAACACATACTATCTCTTATTCCATCATTTTACTTTCAATTAACTATATCATTACACTTGAAGTGAATTTCTAGTAGATAACAGATAAATGGGTCACTGCCAACCTCTGACTTTCAATTGGTATGTTTAGACTTGTGATATTTAATGTAATGATTCCTATGTTAAGGCTTAAGTCTGCCATTTTATCTTTTGTGTTCTATTTGTTCTGTTTTCCTATGTTAAGACTTAAGTCTGCCATTTTATTTTTTGTGTTCCATTTGTTCTCTGTTTTTCATTCCTCTATTTTCTTTTTCCTGCCTTATGGGTTATTTGAACATTTAAAAAAATTCTACTTTGATTTGTCTATAGTGTTTTCAAGTGTATCTCTTTGTATAGATATTTTAGTGGTTACTCTAGATATTATATTATGTATATATAACTTATCACAGTCTACTGTTTTGCCAGTTATCTTTTTTTCAGCACTTAAAAAAGATTTTGCAAACTCATTCTGGCCTCTACAGATTTCAGTGAGAAATCTGCTGTCATCTGTATTTTTTTTCCTACAGAGCATTATCACTTGTTGCTTTCAAGATTTTTTCTTCTCTTTAATTTTCTTATATTTGACTATGATGTGCTTAATATGGATTTCTTTAGGTTTATCCTGTTTGGGGTTTGCTCAGCTTCTTGAATCTGTAGGTTTATGTCTTTTGCCAAATTTAGGAAGTTTTCAACCTTTATTTATTTGAGTACTTTTCCAGCCCTGCCGTCTTTCTCTTCTCCTTATAGGACATTAAGGACGTGCATGTTAGATCTTTTGTTATAAGATCACAGGTCCCTGAGAATGTTAGTTTTTTTCATTATGCTTTCTTTATGTTGTTCAGATTGGTTAATTTCTGTTTTTCTATTTTCAGGTTCACTGAATTTTTCCTCTGCACCTCCAATGTGCCATTGAGCCCATCTACTGAGTTTTTATTTTGGTTATTACATTTTTTCAATTATAAAATTTCCACTTGGTTCTTCTTTATAATTTCTCTTTCTTTGCTGGGACTTTTTATTTTTTCCTTTGTTTCAAGTTGTTGTAATTGCTCATTAAATCATTTTATTATGGCTGCTTTAAAGTCTTTGTCAGATAATTTTGACATCTCTGTTTTTGGTGTTGGCATTAATTAACTCGGTTTTCATTTGGTTTGCTATCTTCCTGGTTCTTGGTATGATGAGCGAGTTTTGATGGAAACGTGGATTTTTTAGGTATTGTGAGATTCTGGATCTAATTTAAGTATTCAGTTTTAGCTTGTTCTTCTGACATCACTACAGCAGGGAAAAGGCATGTAGCCTCATCATTACCAGGTGTGGATGTGAGTTCCCTCTCCTCTCTAGGTCTCCACTCATTCTTCCCTACTTGGAGAGATGGGGTGTCTTGTTACTGTTTCCTTTGTGACCTTCATTAACACCACAGGAAGGGGGCATGGCCTCATTACTGCTAGTACTTTTGAAAATCCTAACTCTCACTGGAACACCATCCCATGTGCAAGGGAGTAGGCATTTCATTACTGCCAGGTGGGGTTGGATGTTTGGGCCCCTGCTTGGTCTTTTATAGCATGGATGAGAGGTGGAACCGCAGTTTTTTTCTTCTGTTGTTAACTGCAGTTAAGTCAGTTGTTATCTAAAAGTTTTCTGTTTATCTAGACTTCCCCCTTTCCTGGTCCTTTGGCTAGACAGAGCAGTCTTTTGGGGGAGGCTTTTTGTCTGCTCCTGTTGGTGTTTTCAAGTAGTTGTCAACTCCAAGACAGAAATATATGAGTTCAAAAGGAAACCCAGGCAACTCATCACTGTGGCATTCCTTGGGTCCTGAGGTCCCTAGCTGGTCTGCCTTTTTCCTCTCCATCTTTTAGAGTCATTTTATGTTTGTTTTAATATAATTCCCCAGAGATTTTGGATGCACTTAACAGGAGGAATAGCATGAAGTAGATATACTTCATCTTCTTGAAAGTATCAGTTTTCTGCTTGTGTAATTTAAAATTTGTAGTAGTCATGGTAAAAAAAAAAAAGAAACAGGTGAAACTAATAATATATTTTATTTAACCTATATTTTATTTGACTCAGTATATCAAAATGATCATTTCAACATGCTGTCAATACAAAATTGTTAATGAAATATTTTACTTTTTTTTCAAAATCTAGTGTGTATTTAGTAGTACCTCTGAAAGCAGACTAGCTACCGTTTAAGTATTCAACAGCTATGCTTGGGAAGTGGCTACATTGGACAGTGCTAATTTACAACATTTTATTAACTGGCCCTTGTTTAACAGAAGTTCATGTATTTGTTCCTTCAAAGTTTTTCAAACTTTTGTTATATACATAGAACTCTGCTTGGTTGCTATAAAAGATGGATAAAAAGTCCAAGAGGTACAATCTAGTTTATGAGACATACAATGAATAATTGGCTAGTCATACAAAGTATTATAAAAATAGCTAGCTTCCATGTGATATACTACACCGTTAATAAAGGAGGATGTATGTTCTCATTTGATCTCAGAAAGTAAGTAGCAGATGAAAAATGAGTGTGTTAGTTCCTATTTTGGTTTCCTATGCTGCTCAAGCAAATACCATGAAATGAGTTAGCTTAAACAATGGGAATTTATTTGTTACCGTTTTGAGACTGAACGAAAGTCCAAATCCAGGCCTCTTCAAGATGATAGCTTTCTCCCCGAAGACTGTGGCATTCTGGGGCTGGCTGCTGGTGATTCTTGGTCCTTAGCTCGTCACATGGCAAAGCTCATGACAGCCTCTCCTGGCCTCTCCGTTTTCTTCCAGTTTTGCTGATGTCAGCTTCTTACTTCCTGTGGCTTTCTCTTTGTCTGAATTTCACTCCACTTAGAAGGGACTCCAGTCACAGGATTAAGACCTACCCTGATTGAAGTGTGCCACGTCTTCTTAACTGAAGTTACCTCATCAAAAGGTTCTACTTACAATGGGTTCACACCCTCAGGAATGGATTAATTAAAAAAAAAATTTTCTTGTGAAATATAACATATATACAAAAAAGCAATAAATTTCAAAGCACATTGTAACATTTAGTTATAGGACAGATTTCAGAGTTTGGTATGGAGGAATGGATTAAATTTAAGAACATGTTTTTCTGAGGTACATATAGCTTCAAACCACCACAGTTCCTTAAGGAGGATCTCTCTGGGAGACAGCAGTCAGGAAAAGTTCACAGGAGATCTGTGTGGGCCGTGAAAAATGGGTGCAGTGTGACTGGAGCAAATTGTAAGGTGGAGATTAGCACAGTACTGTCACTGATTAAAAATGAAGACACCAGGCTGACTGCAGAAAAGGGTAAATGAAAGAAATTAAGAGTGGAAAGGCAAGTGAATACAATGTAGTGAAAGACATTTAATACCAGAGTGAGGAGTGAAGACTTGAGTCTGTAAGCTTAGGGTCAAGAACCTATGATATATATATGTGTGGAACAGGGCAAATTGTGCCATTTGAGAGATACCTGAGTCAATGCAGCTTCCACAGCCCCTTTCTGCCAACCACTGCATCTGTCCCTCTCTTCCTTTCTTAGCCCTAGGTACTTTTACCTTCATGGATCCCTTACTCCATTTAAAAAAATGTTAAAAACTAGATTTTATGACTGAATTGGTATAAGGACAAATATAATCCAGGCTGGATCCATTATTATATATTCACTATTGTTATATTCATTTTTTTCTTCTACTTTTAAAAGTAATTAAAACATTTTTGTTGGCCATTAGAAGTCCTGTGGACCCTAGACATGGGCCTAATGGAGCAGTCAGCTCCCGACTTCCCCTGCCTCTGAGGACTTGCCTTCTGCGCTCCACTTGATCTTGGTCCTATCTAGGCCTCTTGGTTTTTCACAGTTAAAATGAAGTTTACTGTTTCATTTCCAAGAGGTCAATTCTTAGGGGTCTGAAATATTTGCTAATGATAATTTCAGACAAAGATAGTTTCCGGGAAACCTGAGTAAATGACCCAGTTGTGCAGTTGAAGAAGGATGAGGAACCTCACCGGAGAGTAGCGCCCCACCAGGTGAAGATTGCTGGTAGAGTCAACTTTTACCTCCAGAGTAAAACTTTATATTCAGGATTCACTGGTTCATGAGAGCCAACCCATTTGCTTTAATAAGATAATTCTGACAATAAGTTTTTTACATTTTAAGAATAAGTGATTGCTGTTAGCATAGGGGTCAGATGCTTGGCAGCAGTGGCTCTCTAAGGGTGATTCCTGAAGGAGCAGTACCAGCATCACCTGGGAACTTGTTACAACAGCAGACTCTCAGGCCTCATGCTCTGGACCAGAAGGTGGGGCCCAGCAAGCATGCAAAAGTTTGAAAGCCACCGTCTTACATCTGTTTCTCCAGTGGTAATTTTCCAGTTTGAGCCAGATTGGATGATCACTATCTGTTTCTAAGAGTCTCTGCGTATGCAGCTGTTAGATCTTTTGGGTCAGCATTTCTAATCATGTTTCTGTCTACAAGCCTGGAAAAAAAATGAGATAGCATATGTGGATGTACCAAGTTGATTCTATTAGTAACAATAATAGTAATAATGAATATGAAGCTTTAGCTAACTCTACTGTGCTAGACTGGTATAAGGATTATATCATTTATCCACTCAAGAACCCTATTAGGGGGTGGTGCACTGGTAGCTCAGAACTCTTGCCTGCTATGCGGGAGACCCAGGTTCGATTCCCAGAGCCTGCCCATGCAAAAAAAAAAAAAAAAAGAACCCTATTAGATAAATATTATTTTACCCATATTTAAATAGAAGAACTAGGTTTGGAGAGATTAAATAACTTTCCCATGATCACAATGTTTCAAACTATAAATACCAGAGATTGTCCTTTTACTTCTGATGGACAGAGTTTTGAATTTAGGAACCAAATATATATTCCAAAGTTTCCTGGGACAAAATATGTTGCCATCAGAAGCATGGAAAATCCTATTCTTCTACTTCCCAACTACTATTCTAGGATTGCACTATCCAAAAAGCTAGTCACTAGACGAATGTGCTTGTTTAAATTTTTATTAATAAAACCGATTAACATACAATATGAACTTTTTTCCATCACATAGTTGTATATTCATCATCATGATCATTTCTTAGAACATTTGCATCAACTCAGAAAAATAAATAAAAAGAAAACAGAAAAAGTTCATACATACTGTACCCTTTACCCCTCCCTTTCATTGATCACTAGCATTTCAGTCTACTAAATTTATTTTAGCATTTGTTCCCCCTATTATTCATTTATTTTTAATCCATATGTTTTACTCATCTGTCCATAAGGTAGATGAAAGAAGCATCAGACACGAGGTTTTCACAATTACACAGTCACATTGTGAAAGGGTTATCATTATACAATCATCTTCAAGAAACAAGGCTACCGGAACACAGCTCTACATTTTCAGGCAGTTCCCTCCAGCCTCTCCATTACACCTTAACTAAAAAGATGATATCTATTTAATGCCTAAGAATAACCTCCAGGATAACCTCTTGAATCTGTTTGCAATCTCTCAGCCATTGACACTTTATTTTGTCTCATTTCTCTCTTTCTCCTTTTGGTTGAGAAGGTTTTCTCAATCCCTTGGTGCTGAGTCCCAGCTCATTCTAGGATTTCTGTCCCACATTGCCAGGAAGATCCACAACCCTGGGAGTCATGTCCCACGTAGAGAGCAGGAGGGCAGTAATTTTTCTTGTCATGTTGGCTGAGAGAGAGAGGCCACATCTGAGCAAAAAAAGAGGTTCTCTTGGGGGTGACTCTTAGGCCTAATTTTAAGTAACTTAGCCTGTTCTTTGTGGGGTTAAGTTTCATATGAACAACCCCCAAGATTGGGGTCTCAGTTTATTGGTTTGGTTGTCCCCACTGTTTGTGAGAATATCAAGAATTCTCCACTTGGGGAAGTTGAATTTTCCCCCTTTCTCACCATTCCCCAAGGGGACTTTGCAAATACTTTTTATTCACTGTTCAAATTCTTCTGGGATTTATCGAGGCATCACTCTGGACAAACCTACAAAATCTCATGCCCTACTTAAGGTTCCATGTATTTATGGTGTTCAATTAAGCTGTCCACATAAGTTATATTAGGAAATGCACTAGTCAAAATATAAATTTTGTACCAAATAAATATTTTTTGCTTTAGTCTCACACATAAGTTAAAATTTTAAAATATTAATTACCATCTATTTTCAACACCCTGCAGTAATGACATTCTTTTGTTCTTCCTCATGCAAAAATATTTTTTTAATTTGTACATTTAGTCACTATCATTATACACTCTGGGCATTCCTAGATTATACCATCTCATTCTTTATCGTCTATCTTTCTTTCTAATCTCATTTGTGCACCCAGCCCTCCTCCCTTTATTATTCTCACATTCAGTGTCATTAAGTGTTTTAACATAATTGTATTACAGCTAGGTAGTATTGTACTATCCATTTCTGAATTTTTACAATCAGTCCCATTGTACAATCTGTATCCCTTCAGTTCTAGTTACCCAATATCTACCCTATTTCTGTCTCCTGATGACCTCTGTTCTTAACTGAAATTGTCCAAGTTCATTCATTAATGTTAGTTCATGTCAGTGAGAACATGCAGTATTTGTCCTTTTGTTTCTGGCTAATCTCACTCAGCATAATGTCCTTAAGATCCATCCATGTTGTTCCATACTTCATAACTTTATTCTATCTTATAGCTGCATAATATTCCATCGTATGTGTATCTCACAGCTTGTTTAGCCACCTGTGTGTTGATGGACATTTGGGCTGTTTCCATCTCTTGGCAATTGTAAATACTGCTGCCATAAACATTGGTGTGCAAATGTATGTTTGTGTTCTTGCCCTCATGTCCTCTGAGTAGATACCTAGCAATGGCATTGCTGGATCATATGGCAATTATATACTCTGCTTCCTGAGGAACCGCCAAACTGTTTTCCTCAGCAGTTGTACCATTTGACATTCCCACCAACAGTGGATAAGTGTGCCTCTTTCTCCACATCCTCTCCAGCACTTGTCGTTTTCTGTTTTATTGATAATAGGCATTCTGGTGGGTGTGAGATGATATCTCATTGTGGTTTTGATTTGCATTTCCCTAATAGCCAGGGAAGTTGAGCATCTTTTCATGTGCCTTTTGGCCATTTGTATTTCCTTTTCTGAGAAGTGTCTGTTCAAGTCTTTTGCCCATTTTATAATTGGGTTGTCTGTCTTTTTATTGTTGAGTTGAACAATCTCTTTCTATATTCTAGATACTAGACCTTTACCTGATATATCGTTTCCAGATATTGTTTCCCATTGTGCAGGCTGTCTTTTTACTTTCTTGATGAAGTTCTTTGATGCACAAGTGTTTAATTTTGAGTAGTTCCCATTTATTTCTTTCTTTCTTCAATGTTCGTGCTTTGGGTGTAAGGCCTAGGAAACACCTCCTATTATAAAATTTATAAGATATTTCCCTACATTTTCTTCTAACAGTTTTATGGTCTTAGATGTTTGTTTAAATTTAAATGAATTAAAATTAGATAAAATAAAATTTAAAAAAAAGGAACTCAGTTCTTTAATTGCATTAGCCACATTTCAAATACTCAATAGTCACATTTGACTAGTGACTACCATATTGGACAGGGCTGAAATAAAGTATTTCCATCATTGTAGAAAATTCTGTTGGACAGTAGTTCTCTAGGAACTCTGTTTATGAAACAGTTAAGTCCATTATCAAATAATTAATAAATTAATTAAACTAAGCTTAAAAATTAAGCTCAACACTACTAGGATGGCTAAAATAAAAAGACAGACAATAAGAAATGTTGCAGAGGATGTGGAGACATTAAAATCCTCATGCATTGCTGGTGGGAATGTAAAATGGTTCACCCCTTTGGAAAATAGTTTGTTAGTCCCTCAAAAAATTAAAAATAGAATTACCATATGACCCAGTAATTCCACTTCTATGTATATACCTAAGAGAATAAAAAACATATATTCATCCAAAAACTTGTACATAAATGTACATAACAGCATAATCCATAACAGCTGAAGTGTAGAAGCAATGCAAATGTCCATCAACTGGTGAATGGATAATCAAATGGCCTCAGAGGAACCAGGAACTTTGGGAGGTGGTTTTATTTGCTTGTTTTGTTTAATTGCTTGGTTTTGAATTTGTTTTAAAATCTCTAGTTTAAAGTCTTCCATTTATGGACCCATTCTGTTCTCTCTTTCTTCCTCTCCTTTTATTCTTGTTTTCTTATATGGGGACATAAGAGCAGATGATGTGTTGTGTTTAGATTTATGTGTATTTGTTCAGCTTGCATGTTTTCATTGATGAGCATGTCAGGGAACTTGAGAAGAGTTTAGAATGGCCTCATGAAGGGCAGTGACCATGTAAATGTGCCTCTCAGGTCTGTGACTACAGAAAGCTTATTAACTGATGACCTCAGCTTCTGGGTTCAGAAATACATAAATGCGTTTTCCCCAAAGGGCATGTTTCCCAGGGACTGCTTCCAGGCAGTGACTGAATGTGGCAGGAATACTTAGGCAGTCTCAGTTTTGGGAGATGAACGACTCCTCTGATGAGCAGCGTTGCTTTGAGGACTCCGCGGTGACCTTGGTAAACTCGGTCTTCACTGCAAGCTTAGATGCTTGTGCCCAACCATCCTTCTTTCCCTCTCTCCTTCACTCAGGGTCCGGCTTGCATCACAGTTTGATAGCTTTCTCAGCCTCTCCCACCTCCCTCCCCATTTTCCCTCGCAGGCATTTCCCCTGGTAAATTTTTTATATTTCTAGTCCTTATTGGTGTCTAGTTCTTGGGAGACCTGGACTACCTCTCAGGGGGATCCCAAAAGACCTGTCAGTCAGCAGAAAACGTGACCAGTCCTTCCTCACTGACCAGTTTCATCATAGCAACCATGAGCTTGATAGCTATGCGCTTCAGCGGCTGAATAAGCACTGACTATTTGCTGTGGGTTGTATTTTTAATTTTAATAATAGCCATATTGAATAGGCAGAGCTGCAACCATTGGAGTTAGAAAGATTTGGCTTTGAATCCCAGCTCTGCCATTAACAATTTCTATAATATTGGGGAAATCTAGGTTTTTATTTCCTCATCTGTAAAATAGGGATAATTAATGTTAGACTCTATTGTTGAAAGAATTAAATGATACAATGCATGTAAAGTGCTCAGCAGAGTGCCTGGCATGTAGTAAGTGCTCATTAAAGATTAGTCATAATTATTGTACAAATTAATACCTAGAGCCTTATTTCTTGTACTTTCTTATCATTATAAGTTTTTGTCTTTTTTCTTTTAAATGCATCCTAATTGCTGTGGAATCCTGGTTTTCTGGACCTCCTAATTCATATATAAAGTTTAAGAAGCTCCCATGAGTTTTGCTTTCTTTTTTTTTTTTTTTTTGAGTTTTGCTTTCTTTTAAGTTTCCCATTCTTCTTTGCTTTTAGATAGCTTTTAGAACAGACTTTTTCTCCACATGATATATTTATAAATTAATAAAATTTCTTGTTTTAGACGTACATTTTAGCATAAAGCTCAGTAATGATACAGAAGGGGCTTGTGTCCCCACAGCCTCTTTATTAGCAACAGATATCTGACTGTTATCCAGTTGCTAAGAGAAGAAATGAAAATAAACATGAATGCTTTTTCATCATTCTCATGGAAGGGCAGTTCTTAGTATAAAAGCCAAAATGAAGCACAATCAATCAATCAATTAAGAGATGATGCAGAAGAGCTTTCAATTTAAAAAGCAGATTTATTGCCAGAGCAAATGATGAAAATATTTCCTGGGTTAATGTTGATGTTTTTGGAAAACATTGCTAATTCCCTGGTTACGTGATTAAAATATTCACACCCGAATTTTCTGTTGATGATGGCCGAGCAAAATGCTCTTTTTCTTATTTTTCCACTCTGTCCCCTCATCTTATTCCTTCTTTTTTTATACCTTTTGTCAACCAACACCAGCCTTCGCAGCTCTCCCAGGATAGCAGTTTACCAGTTGTCATCCACTTCTCGCTGGCATCCGAGATGTGTTTAGAAAATGGTACAATTCCTTTGCCCATCCAAATCAGGGTTGACTCTGAAGAACAACCAGAGTGAGTTTATTTCCATTCCCTGAATGAAATTCCCTGGATTTCTCCCAACAATCCTCTTACTCTAATCTCAATCAGAGCCCGACATTTAAGTTAACTGATTCCACATCAAACTTTTCAAAGGCATCTCCTCTGATCCATAACTCCCAGATCTCAGACCCTGTCATTCTTTTCTTCATGGTCTCAAGGAGCCAGTTTTGGTGACAGTGACATATATGCTCCTGAAAGAGTGACCCAGCATTCTTTCATCTAAAAAAATTAACCATCCTGGACTGGGAACTAAGCCTTCCTTGCTAAAAGGCAAAAATTTGTTGTGAAATTGTTTGAATGTTATAAAGGATACCTTCTTTACAGAGAAGATTATGGTTGCATAAAGATAGAAAGAAAACTGAATCTCCCTAAGCACAGTTAAAAAGGAGATGAGAAATGGACTGTTAGGAAGAGGGAGCGTTGCCATCCTTTGGAGCACAGGCACACATGGCCAAGTACTACGTTAGGCCTGCGGAGTGAGCAGGTGGTGGGGCTGACTGCTATGGGACTTCAAGGCCTTTTCTTCATAGGCTTCAACATTGTTGAAAAGGTCCCATTTTGAAAAAATGTGCCTAGGGGTCAAGTGCCTCCTTCCCACCCACAACTGCTTCTGAACTTGATGTATGGAGAGATCAGAATTTAGATAGACATTAAGTAAATAGACCCAGATGCATATGCTGAGCTCAAGCCCAGTAGATATGGCAAAATAATAGGTAGGGGTGAAGCAAAGCATTTGGCATCCAGAGAGTTCAGCATGCAAATGTCCAGGAATCCAAATAGGTGGATAAAGTCCAGTGACAGGTTGTTTCTGAGGAGGCATTCAAATGGCAAGAAGGGGGTCAGCCCACTAGTAGTCTGTGAGCAAGAAGCAAAGCCTTGTTATTGAAAGGCAGAACTTAAATCCCAGCATGGGAGGCTGGGAGCAATTAGGACATCGTGCAATCCCAAGGAGACTAATTGAGCTTGTTAAATCCTGGCAGTCTAAGATTAAGATGGTTCTTATGATCCAGTGGAGATGAACCTGGTATATAAGTCAGTACTCTTTTGGTGGTAGATGACAGGAACCAAGCTCACACTAGCTCTAGCAACAAGAGAATTATTTGCTCATGTACTGGGGGTAGCTCACAAAATTAGAGGAAGAACTGTAGAAACAGAGCTGACAGCAACACTACTGGGACTCCTCTGCTCTGTAGGTCTCTTCGTAGCTACATTTTATGCAGGCTCTCTCCACATGGTGAAGAAGATGGTGATACCATCCTGAGATTCACATGCTCCCTGCTTAGGAAGGAAGTGCTTCTTCCCCCCAGTGTCTCTGTGTCAATCCTAAATAATGACTCTAATTAGCTTTATTTGAGTCTTGTGCCTGCTTGTGGACCATCATATTTGCCTGGAGATGGCATGCTATGATTTGTCAAATATGGGTCACTGATTCTCCCTGTGGGCATGGGCATGGCAGTGTAATTATCAGCCCAGCTTGATCTGCATGGAATGTGGATGGGATGTTACTCCAAAGGAAGGGAAGTCAAGTTCCATATTTTTGAAAAAGAAGGAAAAGCCCTTGTTCAGCTAGCACTAGGCTGGGGAATGGAAGGCATAAAAAAAAAAAAAAATTAAAAAATTTAAAAAAAGAGGAGAGGAGCTAGGATGTCTTGATTCAGAGTTCCACCTGGAAATGTGGCAAAAATGAAGAGCTCATGGTTAAGGCAAAAGACCTGGAGATAAGAGTAACCACTGTACACATTCTAAATACAAATAATGTTTAAAGACATTCATGCATAAGAAGAAATTCTTGAAGGAGGAACACCAGATTAACAAGATTAATGGTGTTTGTGTTAGAATTCTGTGTCCTTTCCCTTTGCCCGTTTTAGTTTGCTAAAGCTGCTGGAATGTAATATACCAGAAATGGGTTGGCTTTCATAAAGGAGATTTATTAATTTACAAGTCTACAGTTCTAAGGTCTTAAAAATGCCCAAACTAAGGTATCCAGAGAAAGATGTCTTGATTCTGAAGAAAGGGCCAGAGGGCATCCGGCTTTCCTCTGTCACGTGGGAAGTCACGTGGCTGGCACCTGTTGATCCTTGTTCCTAGCCTAGTTCCTTTGCTCCAAGCTTCTGATCCCAGTGGCTACCTCTCTAAGTATTTGTGGGCCTTCACTTAGCTGCTCCAGGGCAAATCTCTGGGTTTTATCTCTTAGCTTAGCATCTCCCAGGGCCAGAGATTTTTTCTCTTCAGGTTCTGGCTGTTGTTGTGCATCCTTGCTTAGCACCCAGGATATTTCTGTCTCAGTCTCCAAATGTCTCTGTCAGCACTCCAACATCTCTAAATGTCTCCATTTGTGTTACTTCTGAGCTTTCTCCAAAATGTTTCTCCTTTTAAGGGCCTCAGTAAACTAATCAAGACATACCTGTATGAAAACCACCTAATCGAAAGGTGCCCCCCCACAATTAGGTGGGTTACATCTCCATGTAAGCATTAAAAAAAAAGATCCCACCCAAGCAACGGGTTTGGTCCCACAAGATTGGATTAGGATAAAGAACATGGCTTTTCTGGGGGAACACGACAGTCTCAAACCAGCACAACTCATATGATGATAGGGGGTTAATCCCTTAGGTTGGAGTCCTGATCCCACTTCAGTGAAATTGCCCTTGAAGAGAGGTAATTCTTAAGCTGGTAATTATTTATACTTTAATATGAATGAAATTTGGTCCTTTTGAACTAGGCTTTGGTAGACTGACAGCTGGGCAGGATTTAACTAGTAAGTATTGACTTGGTTTACATTTTAAATATCCCTTTTGTATTCCGTATATGTGTTTTGTTTTTAAAGGTTGGATCTTTCATTATCCTGACTCAAAATCGGAAACTTTGGAATGGAAGAAATCCTCAGTATTGCTGTGAAGAGACTTCAAGTATCCATAATTCAAATGTAGGGAGAATTTTGCAGTCTAGAATCATATTATTTTTTGAGGCATATATGGTTGATGGTGTTAGAAAAAACACTGTACTTGAAAATGAATAAATGCTCACCCAATCGTGGAGAAGAAAAGAATTTATTCACGATCTTGCAAGAACAGGTGTCCAGCCGAACACAAAATGGTGGCTGGAGTGCCAAACAATAGAATGCCAAAACGGTTATACCTGTGCCTAGCTAGCAGACCCTCCCCTATTTCTCCACTGATTGGATACTCCGGAGGTTAAAACCTATCCGGATAGCTAACTAATTCAAATTTCCGGCAGACGGTTCCGATTTTTTATTCTGCTTTATATTTCAATGACCCTGGCCATTACTTTTAAAAACTTGTTTCTACCTGTTTGGTGCCAATTCTAGGCTTATGTCAGAGGTGCTCTCCTTCCCTGCCTGCAAAACCAGCTTGAGTTGTTATGTAGCCCTTTCCTGCGCCATCTTGTGTGAAAGCTAAACTTAATTTTCTTATGGTAGGCTACAGTGTCATCACATAGTTGTGCATACAACCCCACAATCAATTTTAGACCATTTTCATTATTCCAGAAAAGTATAAATATAAAAAAGAAAACCTAAATCCTTCCATACCTCTTATCCTCTCTGTTATTGACTCATAGTTTTGTTGTAGTGCATTTGTTATTGTTGATGAAAGAGTAATTAAAATATTACTGTTAAAAGTGATGCCAGTTTTCCCAGCACCATTTACTGAAGAAACTGTTCTGTCCCAGTTGAGTGGGACAATTGACCATAGATCTGAAGGTCTGTATCTGAACTCTTAATTTGAATCCACTGATCATTATGTCTATCTTTATGTCAGTACCATGCTGTTTTAACCACTATGGCTTTAAAATATGCTTTAAGTCAGGAAGTATGAAACTCCCACTTCATTCTTCTTTTTAAAGATGTTTTAAGCTATTCAAGTTCCCTTACCCTTCTAAATAAAATTGATAGTTAGCTTTTCCATTTCTGCAAAATAGTCTGTTGGAATTTTTATTGGTATTGCTTTGAATTTGTAAATCAATTTGAGTAGAATTGACATCTTAATGACATTTGGTCTTCCAATCCATGAGCATAGAATGTCTTTCCATTTATTCAGATGTTCTTTGATTTTTTTTTAGCAATGTTTTGCTTTCTGTGTTCAAGTCCTTTACGTCCTCAGTTAAATTTATTCCTAGATATGTGATTCTTTTAGTTGCTATTGTGAATAGATTTTTTTTCTTGATTACCTCCTCATGTAGCTCATTACTAATGTATAGAAACACCACTGATTTTTACATATCGATCTTGTATTCTGCCACTTTGCTAAAGTCATTTATTAGCTTCAGTAGTTTTGTTATAATTTTTCAGGATTTTCTAAGTATAAGATCTTATTATCGCTTCCTTCCTTCCTTTCTCTCTCTCTGTCTCCCTCTCTCTCTCTCTCTCTCTCTCTCCCTCCCTCCCTCTCCCTCCCTCCCTTCCTTTCTTCCTTTCTTCCTTTCATCATTCCTTAATATCCTTCAAGCTCCATTTCATAGGAAGCAACATCTGGCACCCAATGTGGGGCTCACAGAAGCAGACTCCAAATCAATATTAAGGAACCAAGGAAAAGTCTCATTAGAGGTACGTGTGTCCAGCCGATAGAAGAGGACTTGAGTCATATTGTTTCTGAAGTCCTATAAAAGAGGAAACATTTTGGAGAATGAGAGAGATTCAGAGAGAGCAGAACAACATAGCCACAAGAAGCAGAGTCCACCAGCCAACGACCTTTGGAGATGAAGAAAGAAAATGCCTCCTGGGGAGCTTCATGAAACCAGAAGCCAGGAGAGAAAGTTAGCAGATGACGCTGTGTTCACCATGTGC
>PVIY010043620.1:0-20209 GCA_004026745.1 Myrmecophaga tridactyla
GCCACCCTGTCCCCAAGCCTGTCTGCTGCCTGGAGTGCTGGAAGTCTTCTCCCAGTTTCCCTCACGAGACTATGAAGCCGTGAAGGAAGGCAAGGTCCCCGTCTGGTTTTATCATTGTACAGTGTCCGCTCGATAAGCATAACCGAATGAATAAATGGGCTCTCAGGGAGCAAATGTATTTACAAGCTCTTGCGGTCCGTTACTGTCGGCTTTCCATAGCTATGGCATGAATAGGGTAACAATGGCTTGAGAGTGGAGTGATCTTCATCTCCTTTTGCTGCAGAGGAGCAGCAGGAGTACCACCAGCTGCTGAAGCAGACAGATTTGTGCTCTGGACAGGGAAGTACCCCTGTCCACGTCCACACTTGGCTGCAGCCTGGCCAGAGAAGGATGGAAACTGCTCAAAGCACCTGCTCAGCTAGGTGGTCTGCCCCGATTGAGTTTTGCAGAACGTGGAAACAACTGGGACGGAAAGAAACTGAATTTCACTTTTGCTTCCTGCATTCGTTTTCTATGGTTGCTGTAGCAAATTACCACTAACAGTGGCTTAAGACAAAATAAATGTATTATCTTACGGTTCTAGAGCTCAGAAGTCTAAAATGGGCTAAAATTAAACTGTGGGCAGGGCTGTGCCCCCTTTGAAGGTCCTAGGGGAGGAAAGGTTTCCTTGCTTTTCCAGCTTCTAGAGGTTGCTAGCATTCCTCAGCTGAGGCCCCCTTCCTTCCACCTTAAAAGCCAGAACTGTCCATTAAGTCTGTTCCCTAAAATCCTAGACTATCAGCCATTCTGCTGTTTGGAATCATATGAGTGAGGACGAATTGCCCCACTCTTGCCTGGAGAATCTCAGCCACACGGGTCACTTTGCAACAGAGACGCGGTACTTCGGTTAAGAGGCTTCCAACAGAACATTCCTCGTTTCCATTAATAGGGTTTCCAAGGACACAGGACCTCAAGTCCCTTCTCAGCCAGGGCCCCTTTCACTCTGGCGGCCTTTGCTTTGTGCCTATAGAAGAACCAGCTTGCTTAAAACTTCCCTGCACCCTCCTCCCCCATCCTGAAACAGCACTGCTTCTGCCTGGGGCCGCTGCTCCGCTCTGTGGGGCGCCAGGCCTTCCGCGGCGGGGGCGGGGCTGCCAGGCGGGGACGGGGCTGCCAGGCGGGGGCGGGGCTGCCAGGCGGGAAACAGGCGCCCAGGCGCCGGGTCACACCGGTTGGGCACCGCGGTCCGCTCGGGCGGCGCGTGCGCTCACCTCACCTTCACCGAGCCAGGAACCCCCAGCCATTCCGACCCCTTAACGGCCCCGCAGAACCCCTATCAAACTCTCGGGGATGGGACGCTCACCCCACAATTTGGGAGGACAAAGAGCGTGTGGGGACTGCAGTTACGAGGTGTACGGGAACCGAACCAAAAAAAAAAAAATTTTTTTTTTTAAGGGAAGGCGGGGTTATGCAAAATACACTCTGAACCATTATGTGTGAGGAGGCAGGCAGGGGAAGAAAATGACCAAATTTAAAGTCTTTTTCTAAAAATCTAGTCACTATTGCAAAGTCATTATAATGGGTAATCGATTTGGAGGGATAGCAAAGGTAAAAAACAAAATCGAGTCATGACGCCCTGAGAGTCACCACAACCGTAAAAGAAACATTAAGGGTAAGGCTGGCTGGTACACAACGTTCTCGGTATCGCTTCTCGGCCTTTTGGCTAAGATCAAGTGTAGTATCTGTTCTTATCAGTTTAATATCTGATACGTCCTCTATCCGAGGACAATATATTAAATGGATTTTTGGAATTAGGAGATGGAATAGGAGCTTGCTCCGTCCATTCCACGCATCGACCTGGTATTGCAGTACTTCCAGGAACGGTGCACCCCTTCGGGGGAACAATGAACGTATAAAAAAATTAGACTTGGTGTTTTTCTGACACTGCTATAGATCTTTGCATAAGTACAAAATCGAATATTTAAGTACGAGAAACAGCTGTGCCGTTTAGTTAATGATACCTTCTATTGTTCGTGTGAATGGGTAATTGTACGTATTATCGTGGGGGGTTTAGTAAAGCCGGAGAAGTGAATGAAGGCAGATTAATGGGGTAGGTTTCTTTTTTTAATGCATTTTTTACCCAGTTTGTGGATACGTTTTGCACTGAGGTATGAGTTTTGAGAAATTACTGTGTTTGTGGAAGCGATACAGTCTTAAATTCTGAAGTTTGTAAGGGAAGCAATAGTAGTTAAAGTCCTGGTGCCCCGCCCCCGTCCCTAAGATCTTTGTTTCACTGTAGATTGAACTGGACAAGTGTCTCTGGTTCTGCCCAGTCAGTCTGAAGACCCAGGTGGGTCCCCGGGTTTTACAGTAAGGTGGCACACAACAGAAGAGTTGGGCGTTTCACAAAACGCACAGATTAGAGTTGTAGGGTTTTGAACTCGCGTTAAGTTTAAACAAAGCAGTTTAAGTATAAGTAGGGCTGTGTTGTGTGCAAAGGAGTCGACATAAGATCTGGACCACGAAGTGGATCCAGGGTCGTTTCCTTGGTAATGATAGTTAAGATAAACGGGGGATGCTGTGTTCAGAAACTCCGTTATCTGAAGCTCTGCAGCTTGAGTTGGAAATCAACGGTGCTTCTGTGAGAAAAGACTTAGTTCCTGTCCTCCACGCGGAAGTGGAATGTGTCATTGTTACTGATATAATTTGCTATTTCAAATTATATCAGTAACAATTATAGCAAAATGTTTGACAGCTTATGATTTTAGAGAACAAAATTTCTCCGCAAGAAGGCAGTAGGCACTCAAAGGGAGTCATGCCACTTCACAGCTGCAGTCTATCCTTAAGAGGAAAACTACTTAGCGTTAACTTTGTACTTTTTTTACGCTTAGTTTGAGCTAATTTTTACATTCTTATCATCGAAATTCGGTGCGAGGGAATAAAATGACGCCCGTCCCCCACCCCCACCCACCCCCACTTTCCGAAACAGATCTGTTTTAAGACAGCCAGTTTCGTTTTCCCCGTCTGCATTTACTTACGCTGTGTCTTTTACATTCTATTATGAAGTGCATGATACTTTGAAGCAGGAAAAGGAGCTAGAGGTGGCTCGGCCTGGCTTCGCGGTCCCTTGGTAAGCCGCTCCAAGTGGAACACTCCACTCCGAGTGCAAAAATATCGTTACTCTTCAGATCCTCACAAACTAGCACCTTCTGATTCCATTTCGAAACGTAAAACAAAACCAGGTATTCCTGTAGAAGCCATTTAAGCCTCTGGCTCTTTAAGAATTTAAACTTTTGTGGGCCTTGACCCTGCGCCTGCTGTTGACGCAACTCTGCGCCGGAAGCAATAACCGCGGCCTCCCGGGTTCGACCATGGCGGCGCCGGCGGCTGCTGCGCGCTGGAACCACGTGTGGGTCGGCACCGAGACCGGGATTCTGAAAGGTGGATGGTGGGTCTGGGTGGCCGAGAGCACGGGGGGTCGTGACTCCGGCGCTCCTGACTTTCCGGTCTCGCAGGGGTTAATCTTCAGCGCAAGCAGGCGGCGAACTTCACGGCGACCGGACAGCCGCGGCGCGAGGAGGCAGTGAGCGCCCTGTGCTGGGGCCCGGGCAGCGAGACCCAGGTGCGCGGCCACGGGCCGGACGGGAGCTGGGAGGCTGGGTGGAGGCACGTCAGCCTCTCCCTCTTCGCCATCCCGCCCTCCTCTGCCCGCAGGTCTTGGTGGGTTGCGCGGACCGGACGGTGAGGTACTTCAGCACCGAGGAGGGCAGATTCCAGGGCCAGAGGCACTGCCCTGGAGGGGAGGGCACGTTCCGGGGCCTCGCCCAGGCGGATGGGTAAGACCGATCTCCTAGCTGAACGCCCAAGTCGTAGGATGAGCGAATAATAGCAATAACAAGGCCTGGATTGAATGACATGGGCCTGGGTTCGTGCCTTTGTTCGTTAATTCCCGTAACAAGTATTTATTGAACTTTAAATGGACACCTATTGAGTTCCAGGCACTGGGCAAAGTGCAGGAACTGCAGGTGAACCTGATTTCATAGAGCTGTCATCCTCTCGGGTTTCCCCCCTCGCCCTGCCTTCTCCGTTACCCTGGATAAGTATTTAGTCACTTTGAGCATGTTCCCAACGGGGACTAATCACCACCAAGGTGATGAAGGTGCTAGTAGTTAGGTGACTGATTCTACCTACTTTTGAGGATGAAGAGAAAAGGCTGAGAAGTTTGTCAACTCCATACTCTATGGGTCTGGAGGTATTTGCTCTGGACAGGTGAGGCCTGGAAAGAATTTTTTTACTGATAAAGAGTTTAGACAGCTGGTGAAGACATTCTGGAAAGAGGGTTCTGCCTAGGGAGAGCCAAGGATTGCTTGCAGGCTAAATAGCATCTGGTGGTTGAAGCCCAGGAAGAGCTGTAATGTAAGATGGCAAAACTGGTTGGCATTAGATGTAATGTAGGCTGAGAGATCTGCTTTTTTATTTTGTAGGTGGTGAGGAGTTATTGAAGGTTTTTGAGGGGGAAGTGCTGTGGTCAGAGCTGTGAGCCTGTAGGATTGTGGAGGATGGATTGGAGAGTTGTGAGACTGTTGCCGCAGCCCAGGCAAGCAACACTGAGACCTTGAGCCTTGGTGGGGAGGATGAGCAGATGCCAGAAAGAGCATAGGCACAGACTGCACAGAACCTGGGGACAGACTTGGTTTGGGCTTCATGGAAGGGGCGCTTTGAGGAGGAGACTAACATTTAGTCCTGGGACCTGAAACAGGGAACTTAAAAGAAGCTGGTGTTTGACTTTGGCTAAACCCTCAATTCAAACCAACCTCATTTCAATAATTTCAAAGCTACTGATCCTGATCTCTGATAAGTGATTCAAGGTTCAGAAAGACTACCAGATTGCCCCAGCTTTACCTGTGGAATAGCAAAACTACTCTGCTTTGGAGTATCACAAATTTAATTTCCAACTCTGGTTCTGACATTTATAGCTGAATGGGCAAATCTTTTAATTTCTCAGAGCCTCTATTTCTTCACTTATAAAACTGGTAACCCTCACTCTATTGAGGAAATCAGAGACATGGAAGCTAGAAGTCATCAGGTCTTCCCCAGACCCCATTTAGCTTGCAGCTTAGGATCTGGGCTGGTAGAGGGATGTCTACTTAATTTGAACTTGCGGGTGGGTTGGTTGGGGCTAGAGGAAAACAACTGTGTACTTTTTTCCCCTACACACTCTTTTGTCTGCAGCACTCTCATAACCTGTGTGGATTCCGGGATTCTTCGAGTCTGGAGTGACAATGACAAGGAGTCGTCGTCTGACCCAGTAAGGACCCCTGCCCCGATGGTTGGGGAAAGTGGGGCCGGGGGTAGGGGCCTGATGAGGGCTTTTGTGAGGGAGAGTGTTGAGGTCTGTAAGACTGATTCTCATCTGTCCTTCTTTTCAGCTCCTGGAGCTGAGGGTTGGCTCCGGGGTGTGCAGGATGCGCCAAAACCCAGCACGCCTCCACGTGGTTGCCACAGGCGGGAAGGAGAACGCGTTAAAGGTCTGGGATCTGCAGGGCTCCGAGGAACCTGTGTTCAGGGCCAAGAACGTGAGTAACAGGGCTGGCTCTGAGCTCCAGAGAGGCTGAGGCTGCTGACCTTGAGTGAGAGATCAGGTGGGCTTTAGGGGTAATGAAGGAGGGGTGAATGTGGGGGCCACACTTGGCCCTCACAGCCCCACCCCCCACAAACTCCTCCTGCCAGGTGCGGAACGATTGGCTTGATCTTCGTGTTCCCATCTGGGACCAGGACATACTGTTCCTTCCTGGGTCGCAGCAGCTTGCCACCTGCACAGGGTACCACCAGGTGAGGCACCACCCCACCCATTCTCCTGGGCCTAAGCAGCTTCCTGGAGAAATGGCTTAGCTATACAGGCTCAGTCCCCCCGGTTTGGCACAGCTGCCCTTCTTACCGTCCTCCTTCCATTCCCGAGTTCTCAGAAGCGGGAGTATCTCCCTTAAACTTTCCAGCCCCATTACTGAACCAGCGACCTTCCCTTATTGTATTCTGATGTGGAATTTTCTGAACTAGGGCTCTTCCTTCCTTCCTGCTTGGAAGAGTGGAGAGGTGAAAGGAATGTCCCCTTCATATTTGGATCCGCAGGGTGCAGGTGTCATGAGAGGATCTTGGGCTGGGTGCCAATGGAACTGAGTTTCAGTCCTGATGCTGCCTCTGATTCGTTTTGGGAGTCAAGCCTGACCCTTGCCTCTAGCCTTAGCTCCCCACTTGTACACAAACGGCTGTACTAGGGAACTTTATGATTAGTCTCATTTCTGAAGTCCTGCTTTTTGCCTTGTCTCCTTTATTCCCACACATTGAAGTCAGATCTTTGTGGTGATACGCTCTGCTCAAAACACGTATGAAGGGTAGACAGGTGGTTGAGTGGTACAATGCTTGCCTGCCATGTGGTGCGATTCCCAGCCCATGCACCCAGGAACAAAACAACAACAAAAACACACACAAAGCTTTCATCTCTCTTTCCTTACTCAAGCTAAACTTCTCTGCCTGAAATTCAAGACTTGTGACAATTGAACCATCTGATCCACCCCCACCCCCTCACATACATGCACACTGTCTCAATTAGGGGATGTGTGGCAGAACACTCACACTTGCAGACCATTGGAATGCTGCTATACAACCCCCCCACCACAACCTGGGAGACTTGTCCCCTCAACCTTGTCCATGCACACTCCTAAGCAAACCCACCCCCGCTCCTCCCACACTCGGATTTCCTGGTTGATGGGCAGACTAAGGGAATACAGACTGTGAGAATGCTCCCAGGATGCCCCCTGCCCATCCACTGGGGAGTTTCTTGACTCAGTCCTATCTTCTGTGTTCCTGTACCCCTCCCCCATTACCCTTCTGGCTGCTCTGATCACATCTAGTTCTGCCCTCCCTGTAGATGTTCTGAGAGCAGGAGGCCAGGATACCTGGTGACCTTGGACAAGTCACTGCCCTGTCTGTGAGGAGCTCCAACTAGAAGAGCCTGGGTCCTTTCCGGAATATGGGAGGGCAGAGACTGCACCACCATGTTCCCAGCACTGCCTAGCAGAGTGCTGGCCTGAGAACAGGCTCTTAGGAACATACGTGTGCCTTTGAGAGCCTCAGTTTGCTCAGTCTTGTCTTCACAGGTTTGCCTGGCCATCACATGGGGAAGTTGTTCTGAGAGTGGGTCACAAACATGAAAGCAATGCTTAAAGGGGGGCTGGGCTGAGGACGTGGAGAGGGCTGACGACTGTGCAGGGTGAAGGTTTCACGAGTGACGCTGCAGTCTTCCTCCAGATCCGTGTCTATGATCCAGCCTGCCCTCAGCGGCGGCCAGTCCTGGAGGCCACCTATGGAGAATATCCGCTGACTGCGATGACCCTCACTCCTGGGAACAAGTGAGTGAGTGGGAGAGAAGAGATGGGTGGCTCAGGAAGGACTGCAGGGGGCTCCTGCTGACACCACCTGTCTCTGGTCTCCTCAGCTCAGTGATTGTGGGAAACACTCACGGGCAGCTGGCGGAAATTGACCTTCGGCAAGGTGAGTCAACCAGGGGGTCCTTGGGAAAGGGGGTTAGCGTGGGGAGGAAGGGCACGATTCCCGCTGAAGCAGTGAAGTGGAGTAGTTGTGAGCCCTCATTCAGGTGCCGGATTGCCTGGGTTCAAACCCTGGTTTCACCAAAAGCTGAAAGGCCCTGAGCAAAATGTTTCAATGCTGCACCTTTGTTTCCTGCCCATGGAGACATGAATGGTAACTCTCATCTCAGCATTATGTTGAGGATGTAATGTTGACATGTAAAGTGACGAGAGCAGTGAACACTCACCAAGTGGTGTTGACAGGCCAGCAAGCACTGATGCTTCCCCTCCTCCAGGGCGCCTGCTGGGCTGTCTGAAAGGACTGGCAGGCAGTGTCCGAGGCTTGCAGTGCCACCCTTCAAAGCCCCTCCTAGCCTCCTGTAGCCTGGACCGAGTCTTGAGGGTACACAGAATCCAGAACCCACGGGGCCTAGAACATAAGGTGAGAGCCATCCCACTGGACCTCATCCCCTACACACACCCCCACCCTGTCTGACCCTGGAGCCCCCAACTTCCTATGCCTTCCATCCCTGTGTCCAGCACGTCAGCATGTTAGGTTCCTTAAGGCCTCTCATCTTTTGCAGGTTTATCTCAAGTCTCGGCTGAACTGCCTCCTCCTTTCAGGCAGGGACAACTGGGAGGTGAGCAGCTGGGTCAGGGAATGTGGGATTCAATGGCTTCAATGTGAGGTTTTCTCCATGGAGAGATGAAGGAGGCAGCTGGATTGCAGACCGCCAGGTTAATAGTTAGATAGTCCTGACATGGTTATTACTAAAGGTGGCATTCCTAAGAGCAGGGATGGGAATGACATCCCAGAGCAGGAAAGAAAGCTGGGATGATTTCCCAGCTAGGACCTCCTTCTTCTGGGTCCCTGTAAGCTTTCCCCCTGTTCACCAGGATGAGCCCCAAGAGCCTCAAGAGCCCAACGAGGTGGCCCCAGAAGACCTAGAGACAGATGAACTTTGGGCTTCCTTGGAAGCCGCTGCTAAGCGGAAGCTCCCGGAGGTCGGGCAGAGCCAAGGGGCCCCCCAAACCAGACGGAGAAAGAAGAAGCGGCCTGGGTCTACCAGCCCCTGAGGATGGGGTACCCATTTTGTAAATAAACACCTCAACCCCCACCATGACCTGGAGCCTTTTGTGATGGGGGAAATGAGAGGGGCTGAATGGCTTGGGTTGGGGACTCCTGGAGCCGGGGGCGGCAGGACCGCTGACGTCACAAAAGCCGGGCAAGGGCCAAAGACCTGCGGGTGGGCGGGTTGGCGGGGGTGGTACGGAGTGCCGGCCACGCGGGGCCATGGGCTGCTGCCAAGACAAGGACTTTCAGACTTCCAGTGATCAGGCCAGGAACGGCGACTCCATGGAAGGCGGCACAGGTGGGCCCGGAGACGCAGGAAGGGAGCCCGGGGAGCGGGGCAGGGGGCAGCCGCCTTGGGGTCACTAAGGGAGTGGGACCAGTGAGGGCAGAGCACAGCTCAGAGGCATCGCGGTCTCCACAGGCTTCGAAGGGAGCGGTACGGACTCCCCGCGCCACCGGAAGCGCAAGTCGAACGAAAGCCTTCTGATCACCGTGCTGTGGCGGCGGCTGTCCCTGTTCAGCCGTCGGGGCTCGGCACGGTCGAATAAGAGGCAGTCCGTCCTCAGTCAAAGGCACGACATTCCGCACCTGGGGATCAACCAGGAGGCGATCCCGGAGGAGCCGGAGAAGGGGTAACCCCATTCCTACTCTCAATCCGTCCCATCCTCCAGAAAATAAAATTTCGAACGTGGACCTTCGCGAGTGCTTGTGCCTCTGCTGCGGGCTCTGGGAACACCGCGCCGGCACCAGCCGGGCTGCGGGCTCTTTAAGGCTCCTCGGGGGAGGCTGGCCCAGCTCCTCCCTGGGCGCTGGCACCCGCGCCTCGGGGGCGGGGTCACGTGTCGGCCTGGCCAATCGGAGGGCGACGGCGCCCGGGCGCTTGGTCGGGGGGCGTGCCTCCCAGGTCGCCCAGCCCCCAAAAGGCGTGGCGCCGCGTCCTCGTCACCGGGGGTGGGGTTACGTGCGGGTGACGTGGCGGCTTCTAGCTCCGGTTGGGTTTCGGCGGCTTCGGCCCCCACGGAGGTGGCGGTGACGGCCTGGGAGATTGCGTCAGTGGCGGCGGCGGCGGCAGGCGGCAGAGAGGAGGTAGGATTTCTCTCTAAGAGAGGATCTGCCTGCCGGGGCGGCGACGGGCGGGGGCGGGGGGGAGGGGAACCGGGGGCCAGCGGCCAGGTCCTGCCGGCCCGGCTGGGGCTGAGCGAATACCTGGCGGTCCAATCAGAAAAGCACCTATCGAGACAGACGTCGGCATTAGCGAATCAGTGGTTGCAGCCTTCCAGAAGGCGGAACCCAGCGGGGGTGGGTGGGTGGGACTTCCTGTTTCAAATAAACACCTAGAGGTTTTCCCCCTCCGTCCACTGAAGTGTGTCCCCCCTCTGAGGGCTGGTCACCGTTTCTCTGTGAGGAGTCAAGGAGCCTAGGATAGGCGAGGTCCCGGTTAGGGCCTGGCACAGCTCTGCGGGCTGGGCTGGAGCCTCAGAGCCTGGGGACCTGCCTCTTGGCCCTGTCTCTGTCTCTGCTTCAGGGCCCCCGGCCCCGCGCTCTGGTCGCCAGAGTCGAGTTGAAAGAGTCTGAGGAGGAGACAGCTTGGGCCGGGTGGGAAGCGGGGCCCTTGCCTCTGCGAGCCGGCCCCGGGATCTACGAGTGGCCTTGGGGTTTAAAGTGCTTGCCAGGTTCAGAAGGAGCCGGAGGATTTGTTGGTTGGGGGTGGGGGTCATTTATGGAGGGGGTGGCTCCCTGGAGAATGACGTTTTCCCCTCCACAGCAGTCCGAGGTTATGCGTCTCAATGATCCCCCGGAAACGCTACGGGTCTAAGAACACGGATCAGGGTGTCTACCTGGGTCTCTCAAAGACACAGATCTTGTCTCCTGCAACTGCTGGAAGTAGCAGCAGCGACATCACCCCTCTGCCCCCCCCAGTGGCCCTGATCCCTCCCCTTTCTGACACCATGTCCTGCCGGGACCGGACCCAGGAGTTCCTGTCTGCCTGCAAGTCCCTTCAAAGCCATCAGGTAAGAACCTGGAGTGGAAGAGGTCAGGGGTAAGCCTTGCTTCTGAATGGGGCTGTGCTCCAGCACTGTTAACTAAAGTCATTCTTGGGGGAAGCTGATTAGGCTTGGATGGAACAGTAGGGTCTGCTAAGAAACAGAGGTTAGCAGGTCGGGGCTTAGACTTTTTTGAGAAGAACCTGCCTGATGATAGGGTTGCTATTATGGGAGGAATACCCCAGGGCCAGAGGTGGCTGCGATATATTCGGTTTGGCCAAAGAACAGATTCTAGACGGAGCTTTTAGCTGGCAGTCATATACCTTGAACTCAAGTTCTGGCCTAGTTCTGCCACAGTTTTCCTTTGTGACTATGGGAAAGTTAATTAATCTAGTTGGGCCTCAATTTTTCTGTGTCTAAAATGAGGGAAGCTTTCTTAATCACTTTAGAGTGCTTGAAAAAAACATTGTCTCAGTCCAGATCTGAATCTCGGTGGGACTTGGGTGACCGTTTTTAAATATTTTCTGTGTTCAGCTCTGGCTAACAACTGCTCTCCTATGTGATTTCCAGGGGCTTTCTAGTTGTGATACTCTTTGATTCCCTGATTCGAGGAATAGAATGGCAATACTTGCTACCATTTACTTAGTACCTTACAGTGAGTGAGTTACATATTTGGCTTAAGAACTTTGCAGTACTTTCTGTAGCAGCAATAGAAGGTAGAAGGATTGTCTTCACTACATAAAAGAGAAAGTAGAAACTCGGAACGTTAAAGTAGCAGGACCAAAGTCCTTCATCTAGTAAGTTCTAGAACCCCAGTCTGTGTGTCTTCAAATCGGGGTTCTGTACTACTGCTGATAAATCTAGATTGGCCAGCCGGGGACCTGAGCACTACTAAGAGAGTTTAGTGGACAACCTGAGGAACACTGAAAGCTGGAAGTGGGGGAAGGGGAGCTAAGGTTGTCACCTCCTGACATTGCTTTTCAGAATGGAATCCAGACAAATAAGCCGGCTCTGCGCGCTGTCCGGCAGCGAAGTGAATTCACACTCATGGCCAAGTGAGTTGATAAACCAACTGCTGGGGTGATGTATCTGAGGAAAAGTGGGTTTGTCTTTGGTGGCTTTGTCTGTGAGGGTTAGGATTAGTTGTCCTGGAGCTAATATGGAATTAGGACCTCTCCTACCCATTTCCACAGTGTTTTCACTAATGCTTGTTTGTAGGCGCATTGGGAAAGATCTCAGCAACACATTTGCCAAGCTGGAGAAGCTGACAATCTGTGAGTGTTTTTTCTTGGGGTCTTTCAAAGGTGGGGCAGTGAACCAAAAAGGGCTCAGGAACCTTACTCCCCGAGCCCTGTCTTTGACCTGTTGTGCCTTCTCATTGTCTCTGCAGTGGCAAAGCGCAAGTCTCTCTTTGATGATAAAGCAGTGGAAATCGAGGAGCTAACATATATCATCAAACAGGTGAACTTGTATCCGTCAGCCCAGCAATCCAGTTAAATCACTTTCATCATTATCCATCGCATAGAAGCTCAGAGTACATTTCTAGAGCTACCTCCATGCGTCTACTGACTCTGTAGACGCTTATTGATTACCTATTATGTATGAAGCACTGTGCAGGGTACTGTTGACACAGCATGAGGCAGGACTCCTGCTGTCAAGGGCTTATTGTCTCGAAGAAGTTACCAGCCCCGTAAATATACTATGAGTATATTTATGAGTAGGAAGAGAGTGGTACAGAAAAGATCTTACGAAAAGTTGAATACTACAGCTGGGAAAGGTTTCAGAAAGGAAATGAAATGTGAGTAGTTTTCAAGTCTTGTAAGAGGAATGGAAGGACAGTCCAGTCAGAGGAAGCAGCATGTGTAAAGGTATAGATTGAAAAGGGAAAGTTCAAGATATGACTTCCTTCAAGGCTTTGCTCAGATGTTACCTGCTCAGGGAAGCCTACCCTGACTGTGCTGTTTAAAACTCCATTGCCTCAAACTCTGAACTCCCTTACCCTCTCTAATTTCTCTTAATCCGCAGTGCTTAATACATGTTAACATTCTCTATTATTAACTTAAAAATTGTTTTTTAATGTTTTTACTTGCATAGCATATATTCTGTCCAGAATAATGTCTCACAGTACCTTCATTTAGCTGTACAACCGTTATTCAATTTTAGACCATTTTCACTGCTCCAGAAAGAAAGATAACAGTTTGACATACTGATCCAAATCTATTATTAACTTTTTAGTTTATTGTTTCTGTCCCCTCCCATCTCCCTTATCCTTCCCCCCCAAAAAAGAAAAACCTAAGTGCCACAAGGGCAGGATTTTTGTCCTGAACATGTTCACAGACGTATCTCACATGCTTATAATAGCATCTCGCACGTAGTAGGCACACAGTATCTGCTGAATGAATGAGTGACTGCAGGAAGCGAGGCTGGAAAGGTAGGCCAGCGGCTGCTTGTGACAAGTATTATGGGCTTTGTTTAGGAATGTGGAATCACCCTGAATACCATGGGCTGCAAAGGGCATCTTTGAGTATTTTTAGTAGGAGAGTGACCTGGAACATGGACAGGCCAGAGAAGCCAGGAAAGAGGTTGTTGTGATTGTCCAATACAGAGATGATTATGGCAGAGCCCAAAAGGTAGACCTATTCAAGGGTTGCTGCACAGGTAAAAGAGAGAGTTCCATTAACCCTTGAGGCATTGTTGCATAGGCATGTAGGAGCCAACTGATTGGACTCAGAAAGATGTGAGTTGAGGTCTTAGGTCCACTACTTGGGGTGTGACTTTCGTAAGCTAACTAACTGTTCTGCATTTCCGTTCCCTTATCAGTAAAAGGGATAATAACCGTTTTTGATCATAGGTTGTTGTGAAGATTCATTTGTTTACTTTTTCAATCCTTTATGTTATTGAGTGCTTTTTGGTTGCCTCATTGTGGGGATTCAGCAGTGAACAAAACAGATATGGTCGCTGTCCTTAGGGAACTTCCTTTCTGGTTGGGTGAAATAGACATTACATAAGCAACAGAGAAGACAGTTTTAGAGAGTGATAAATCCTGTGAAAGAAATAAGCAAGGTGAGTGAGTTACTCAGGGCAGGGACTACTTTATGGGGAATCTAGGATGGCCTGGCTGGAAAAGCAATTTTTGATACCCGAATGGCAAGAAAAAGCCAGTCATGCAAAGATCTGGTGGGAGCACATTCTAGAAAGTGAGAATGCATTCCAGAAAGTGCGAATGGTAAAGACAAAAGTCTGATGTGGGCTCTCTCTCTCTCTGTTTTTTTTTTTTTTTTAAATATTTTTATTGTAAACAACGAGCAAGCATAACAAACATTCCTGACATACAAACATTCTATGCATGGTGTGCAGTCCGTGCTCACAGTGTCACCACATGGTTGTGTATTTATCGCTGTGATCATTTTTTTGAACATTTGCATCACTCCAGAAAAAGAAGAAGACTCATACATGCCATACCTCTTACCCCTCCCTCTCATTGACCACTAGTATTTCAATCTACCCAAATTTATTTTAACCTTTGTTTCCCCTGTTACTTATTTCTTAGCCGTATTTTTTTTTTTTTTTTCACATGGGCAGGCACCGTGAAACGAACTGGCATGGCAGGCAAGCGTTCTTGCCGCTGAGCCACCGTGGCCCGCCCTTAGCCGTATTTTTTTACTCATCTGTCCATACCATAGATAAAAGGAGCATCAGAAACAAGGTTTTCACAATCACACAGTCACATTGCAGAATGTGTCTTTTAATTGAAATGTGTAGTCTTTTAATTGAAATTACTGATATTTTTGGGTTTCTTTGTCATCTTATTTATCCTCAAGAAACATGGCACTGGAACACATCTGTACAGTTTCAGATACTTCCCTCTGGCCACTCTAATTAACGTAGGCTCTCGTGATGTGTTTGAGGAACATGAGAGATGCCAGTGTGGCTGAGGTGTGGTAATGGACAAGGAGATTGGTATGGGGCGAGGTCAGAGAAATGTGCAGGAGCCAGTCGAGATACAGCCTAGCAAGCAGGTGAGGAATTTGGATTGTATTCTCAATTTGATGGGAAAAGGTCTTAGAAGATTTTAAGCAAGGGGATGACATGATGTGATTTAAAAGATCATTCTGGTTGTTGTGAGGAAAATGGATTGTAGAGGGGCAGGTTGGAAAGAACTACATTGGTTATAGGCTTTTGGAGTGGTTTTAGAGGCAGAAGGCATTTTGGAGTACAGTGGGTGTGGCTGAGAAGGAAATAAGTAGAGAGATTCATAGTATAGGTTGGAGATATAACCAACCAGATTCTTTGTGGATTTCTGCTTGGTTGCATGTGGGTTAGATTAAAGAGAGGACTCGATAGTTCTTAAGTTTTTGGTCTAACAACTAGGTGAATGAGGTTCCATTTACTAAAATGGAAAAGAAGGAAGAAATAACTTTTGAAGGGGGGTGGAGGAGCTTAAGAATTCTGTTTTCTATGTTAAGTTTAAAGACAAAGTTGAGATAAAATTGTAAGCTGCTTAGCATATTGCATGGCACATGGTAAACTAATATAAGACTCTTGTATTTGTTATGTTAAATAGTAAACAATGAATTGTAGTTACATTGTGGCATATTGGTGCATTAAGGGGTTGTATGTGACTTAGGAGTTTCTCGTTTAGGTGTATAGGTGGGAAGTAGTGCCATTTCTATGCTAGAACCCTGGAGATTTTGTGGAGAAAAAATGCAAATGCAGTTTTGGGCATGTGGCTATGAGGTGGCTACAAGAACTCCAAAGGGTCAGTGGAAATAGTCCAGGGGTCTCAAGAGAGTATTTGTGCTGGCAATACTATCTCAGAACTATTGGAGGGACTCTAGAAGTTGTCTGATTTACTTTTTTTTCCTAGCCTATTTTCTTGAACTTCTTGCCTCTCTTGACTTCTTCCTCATCTTCCTCTTCTGGCCCCTCCATGTTTCCACTTGCCGTTGGGCAGGCTTTCTCTGTCACCTCCAGCCTCCCCTTGCATATCCCTTGTCTTACTTGGCCTTTGTCAGCCTAGATTAGGGACCAAGATATAGTATAGAAAGTCTGACTGTGCTCATTGTGCGTGATCTTGAGTAAGGCACAAATTTTACTCTTTTGTAATAATAATTTTTGAAAAGATATTCTGCATATAAAAAGCACTTTGTTAATGCCTCTGGGAAGTATGGTGCCTTTGACCCTTCCTTTTCCCAGCTGATTTTTTTGGTCATCATGATTTGGGTCTGAACTTTTGGCCTTTTAAGGGATTCTGTGGCCATGAGCATAGGCTCACAGGGTGAAGAAGGAGGTAAATAAATCAGTCATTAACAAATAGATAAGACCATATTTTGCCTCATTCTGGCACTTCTGTGTAGAGCTGAGCCAGAGAAAACTCTAGAGCATTGTAGTTGGAAAATCCCAATGGACCCTTCTAGTCTGACTGGGGTGCTCTAACCCTTGCAAACAACTTTCACCCTATCCTTCCTGCTAGATATGTCCATGTGGGAGAGATGCTGGCCGAGGACTCCTGGGTTGATATTCAGTTTTTCTGTTGGCTCTTTCACCAGGACATCAATAGTCTCAACAAACAAATTGCCCAGCTTCAGGATTTCGTGAGGGCCAAGGGCACCCAGAGTGGCCGGCACCTACAGACCCATTCCAACACCATTGTTGTCTCCTTGCAGGTGGGACTGGGGGAAAGAGGGAGGGAGGCATGGGGGGAGGGTGTTTTCTTCACTGGTTGACCCTCTTCCTTTTCTTCTAGTCCAAATTGGCCTCCATGTCCAATGACTTCAAATCGGTTTTAGAAGTGAGGACAGAGGTGAGAATCTGAATAGGAGGGGTAGGAACTGAGGACCCATGGGGGAAATGGCATAGAGGTCAAGTGGAAGGGCAAGTCATGGGGCCAGTGGGAAGGATTTCTTGAACGTATGTACTTTTCGGAGAAGAGGCCTTAGGCCCTTTCTGTTTCTCCCCCAACCACAGAACCTGAAGCAGCAGAGGAATCGGCGGGAGCAATTCTCCCGAGCACCTGTGTCTGCCCTTGCCGCCAACCACCTGGGTAAGTCACAGGCAATATGGGAGGCCCTGAGGGGCGAAGCGTAGTTGTTTCGGCTGTGATGTCATCCTCCCAAGGCATGTGCAGCCTAGGAAAATGGAGGGGCAAGAAGTTGGTCAGTCCCCAGGGCCTAGACATTGAAAGGCTTTATCTCTCAAAGGTCAGGCAGAATTGCTTGGATTCACTATCCACACTTAGTCACCCATCTTCTTTTGGGATGAAGTCAGTGTGTTCCAGAGAGTTACAATAGCTAATTTTTTTTATATATACTTGCTCGCTTTATTCACATTCTTTCATTTAATTTTCACAACTGTCCTTTGAGAAAGCAACTATTATTATCCCCATTTTACAGGTGAGGAAACTGAGGCTCAGAGAGTTAAATGACTTGTCCTGGGTCACAAGGCTAGTAAGTGCCAGAGGTGGGATTCAAATCCAGAGCATGTGGGCTTTAAACCTGCTTATAACCACCAAGATGTGCCATGTCTTCTTTTCTTCAATAGGGGGTGGTGCTGCGGTTTTGGGGGCAGAGTCCCGTGCCTCTGGGGATGTAGCCATTGACATGATGGACTCTCGGACCAGCCAGCAGTTGCAGCTTATTGACGAGCAGGTACCCAGGCTCTGAACTGGGGAGGCATTGCTCATCTTTTCCAAGGGAGGATAGCAACATCTCTTTCCTCTTCTTGTCGTCCACAAGCGAGTGTTTGATGTATGCCTTGGGTGGAATGATAAGCTGGGTCCTAAAGATACAGGTCCTACCCTCAAGATACAGACTCTATCCTGAAGGAGCTCACAGTGCCCTTGTGCTCTTTTCCTCTCCTGAAGGATTCCTATATCCAGAGTCGGGCAGACACCATGCAGAACATTGAGTCTACAATCGTTGAGCTGGGCTCCATCTTTCAGCAGTTGGCGCACATGGTTAAGGAACAGGAGGAAACCATTCAGAGGTGAGACTCTCTCTCACCCCAAACAGAGGAGGCTTCTCTTCCCTGTGGATTGGTGTCCTAAATGTTCCCAGGGACAGCTCTCTGCCCTTTGGCATCCTGCCCACCCACAGGGCCCAGTTCACCTGCCTACATCCACACTCGACAAGTGTTTATTGGGCACCTGTTCCATGTCAGGCACTGTTCTAGGTGCTAACAATACAGTGGTGAATACACTGCAGTTTATCTGGAATTGGGTAGGACAGGAGGGCACAGCTGTTCAAAAGAATTGACAACTGTTCTTGTTTGCTAGCTGTTGGAATGCAATATACCAGAAACAGAATGGCTTTTAAAAAGGGGAATTTAATAAGTTGCTAGTTTACAGTTCTAAGGCTGAGAAAATGTCCCAATTAAAATAAATCTATAGAAATGTCCAATCAAAGGTATCCAGGGAGAGATACCTTGGTTGGAGAAGGCCAGTGAAGTTCATGGTTTCTCTCTCAAGTGGAAGGGCACATGGTAAACACAGTCAGGATTCCTCTCTCATCTGGAAGGCACATGGCAAACACGGTGTCATCTGCTAGCTTCTTCTCCTGGCTTCCTGTTTCATGAAGCTCCCTGGGAGGCATTTACCTTTATCTCTAAAGGTCACTAGCTTGTGGATTCTGCTTCTCATGGCTATATTGTTCTGCTCTCCTCTCTCTGAATCGCTCATTCTCCAAAATGTTTCCTCTTTTATAGGACTCCAGAAACTAATCAAGACCCACCCAAATGGGTGGAGGCACGCCTCTACCTAATCCAGCCTAACAACCACTCTTGATTAAATCATATCTCCAGGGAGATGATCTAATTACAGTTTCAAGCATACAGTGCTGAATAGGGATTAGAAGAAACAGCTGCCTTTACAAAATGGGATTAGGATTAAAACATAGTTTTTCAAGGGTACATACATCATTTCAAACCAGCACAACAACCAAAAAAAAAAAAAATTTCAGATATAAATAAGGGAGAAGTAGGGTAATATGTTAAGAAAGTGACTAAGTAAGTATATTAGATTTGATCCAGGAAAGATTACTCTGAAGAAAAATTGACACTGAGGCAGAGACCTGAATGACAAAAGGGATCCAGCTGTGCAAAGAAGACAGAAAGCGTATTCTGTGCAGTAGGGACAGTTAGAGTGCAGTCCTTAAACTGGGACAAGCAAAAAGGCTACTGTGTGGCTAGAGAGGCACAGGGTGAGACTGGAGGGAGGAAGGTGGGGCCAGAGCATGCAAGATTTTGGAGCTGGGTAAGTCAGTAGGTCTTCTGTCCACCAATAAGAGGGCCTCTCTCCTCCTCTGATGTCACCTGCTATGTTGCAAGAGGCATTTTATTTGCTCCTCTTTTGTGGCACTTAAAATTAGTCAATCAGTTTTGGAGATATTGCAAAGAGACAAAGATTCCTGCCCTTGTAGAACTTATATCCTACTCGGGAGGATAGATAATTAAAAATAAATATAAAACAAATAAATGAAAAGCAAAAATAAAATAAATGTAAGTAAATTGTCCTCTTATGTTAAAAAGTGTTAAATGCCATAAATAAGAGTAGGATAGACTGTTCAGGAGTACACACGTTGGAAGAGGCCAATTGTAATTTTAAACGGGATGGTTAAGGTAGGCTCTGTTAAGGCGTGGGGGAGAGTGAGGGAGTTAACAATGTAGATATCTGGGCAAAGGATCCCAGGGAGAGGGGGAAACAAGTATAAAGACCATGAAGCAGATTGTGTGTGATGAGTTTAATGATGGCAAAGAGTTCACTGTAGCTAGGGACAAGTGAGTGACACAGAGAAGGGAATACAAGGAGAGGTCAGAGGGAAAGTGGGGGTCCAGTCGTGTGAGGCCTTTTTAAGGCCTGGGCTTTTAATCTGGGTGACATGAGGGGCCATTGAAGGGTTTTGACCAAAAGATGATATGCTCTGACTTCTATTTTAAAGGGTAACTCTTGTTGCTGCATTGAGAACAGAGTGTAGGGAGCAAGAATAGAAGCAGGGAGATCATTGCAGAGGCCTTTGCGTTAATCTGGGCATGACGTAATGGTGACTGGTCCAAGGTGGTAGCAGTGGAGGTGCTGAGAAGTCTTTGGATTCTGGGTACATTTTGAAGGTAGAGCCAACATGAGCAATTGCTTGAACTGGATGTAGGGTATGAGAAAAAAGGAATTATCAACTCCTCCAGATTTTTTATGTAAGCTACCAAAAGTACAGCTGGCTCCTTGGGGTAGAATAGGTGGAGGGTGAAAATGAGTTCAGTGTTGGACATGTTATCCAGCTGGCAGCAGGATATATGGAGTGTAAGAGAGAGGTCTGCAACAGAGAGATGTGAGCAGAATTGGACCTTGAGAACTGGGAAGGGAGTGACAGTAAAGAGAAGTATCAAAACCTGAGTCTGGGGCAGTTTTTTTTTTTAATTTTTTATTAATTAAAAAAAAAAATTACAGGAAACACAAACATTCCCAACATATACACTCAGCAATTCACAATATCATCACATAGTTGCATATTCATCATCATGATCATTTCCCAGAACATTTGCATCAATTCAGAAAAAGAAATAAAAAGACAACAGAAAAATAAAATGAAAACAGA
>PVIY010043621.1:0-20220 GCA_004026745.1 Myrmecophaga tridactyla
TCTCATTCTCCAAAATGTTTCCTCTTTTATAGGACTTCAGAAACTAATCAAGACCCACTCAAATGGGTGGAGACATGTCATCCCCTAATCCAGTTTAACAACCATTCTTGACTAAATCACATCAACCAGGGAGATGATCTCATTACAGTTTCAAATATACAGTATTGAATAAGGATTATTCTACCTTTATGAAATTTATATTAAAACATGGCTTTTCTTAGGGGGCATACTTCCTTTCAAACCAGGACAAGCAGTAAGACCTTTTTATTGCATACACCAAAGGATGTTCTCCAGGGAATGGGAGAGAGTGCAGGCATCTCTTTTTCCTGAGCATGTTGGGACGACTAATGTACACTGTGAGGACCTGCTAGATGGTAGAGGTGAGATAGCTTCTGCAACAGAACCTAGTGATGACAACTCCGGAAAGGACTCTGGGCAGGTTAGAATGAGCAGTGTAACTCCTCAAGGATTGTCACATATCTGGAACTCGTCACTGTGAATGTTAGGATGTATGAGGTTCAACTTCAGGCACATGGCTCATTCACAAAGGCTCTGTATTGCTGTTGAACACATTAATAGCATATTCTCTACAGGTCTAAAGACATTTTCTTGTTTGAAATTTCTGGTTTTGAATGAGGTTAGATCATTGGCTAAACGCTTTCCTGAGTTTGTTGTGTATTTGGGTGGTTATGTTTTTGGTGCTCAATCAGAGCAAAGTGGTAACTGAAAGCTACATTGGCTACACTCATGAAGCCTTTATCTGGTGTGAAATTTTTGGTGTTCAACAAACCAGTAATAGATTTCCCACATTTGACACACTCATAGGGCCTTGTTCCAGAGTGAATTCTCTTCTGCCGAACGAGTTTGGATTTGTGCCTAAAGGCTTTCCTATATTCACTGTACTCATAAGGCCTTTTATTATGGACTGTCTTATGTTAAACAAGTGTGTATTTGTAGCTGAAGGATTTTCCTTATTCACTGCACTCATAAAATCCTTCTCCAGTCTGGACTCTGCTGTTGAGCACTTGTGCTTTTTTGGCTGGTCTTTCCTGCATTTGCCACACTTGTCCCTGTCCACTTTGAAAAGCCTCCCCATTCTGTGTACCACTGAGTGTCTTCACCGGTTTGAGAGTTGACTTCATCTGGTGCTGCAGAAGCCCCACAATGGCTGCTGCAATTACAACGGGAATAATTTCTAGATGTTTAATATAGGAAATGAAGAATAATTGTGTTTCTGTTACGCAAACACATTGGCAGTTTGACTTTCTTCATCAAAGGCTAAAGTTGTTTCCTACAGAAGTGGAACTTAAATATAAAAGTTAAATATCTACTGTAGCATTACTGTTATTCTAATATTTGTAGTATAGTTTGGGGATTAAGTTTTATCATCCAATGGACAAAATATTTTTTTCTTAAAAATTGTCTAAACCACCTGCCCATGCCAAAAAATAATAATAATAATAATTGTCCAAGCTAAACAAATAGTACCATTTAAAATAGGTTTCTTGTAATTTTATACAAGTTATTTATTGTCCTTCCTAAACATAAAGTCTTCATCTCAGTAATAGATCTTATGTTTGCAGTGAAAAGGTTTTTTATGCCCTGGTAGTTTTGATTTGGAATTAGGTTAAAACTCTTAACCTGGGAAAAAAACATTACTTAAATAATATACATTAAAGATCATTTTGAGAAATGATAGATAAAATCACTGATTATAAAGGATTCAGTGAATATAGAAATCAATTATATCTTTATGTTCTACTTATAAAACAGATTTAGGTATTGAAAAGTCAGGATTTTTAGGGTGTGCTCCACACATTATTTGCATGTAAATATATATTACAAAAACAATGTCAGGAAACAGTCCTCCAAAATGGGGGTTTTGATATTTCAAACAAAATCTTGGAGGACTGGGTTTGATAAAAAAGAGTTTTGAAACTATATCACCATTTCTTTTTGATAACCAACAGTCGTGAATGAACATAATTTTTTGGTACTATAAAGTTCACTTCTAATCTAGGTTTTGTGATGCTTGAGAATAGGACTTAATAGATATCTTAATACTAAAATGAAAATTTTTTATAGTAAGTGTGGGCCATTATCCAAAACTTCTCTTATTAACTGAACATTGTTTTTGCTTTTCAGCGGGGATCTGATGAGCTCCTTTCTTCTGGCATCATTAACGGACCTTTTACCATGAACAATTCTACTCCTACTACAGGTGTGTATGGTGAGTTTTAATTTTTTCAATATCTGGAATGTTTTCCTTCCATGGAAGAGTTCCTTTATGTTTAAGTTTTCTTATTTTGTTCATCTTACAAATCTGTAAGTATCACTAATGAAAATTAAAATTTTTCATTGCATAGTAAGTAGTATGATGTTCACATAGGTGAAGTCACTTATTACGCTGTGATTTTTTTGTTTTGTTTTGTTTTGTTTTTTGCATGGGCAGGCACCAGGAATCGAACCCAGGTCTCTAGCATGGCAGGCTAGAATTCTGTCTGCTGAGCCACCCTGACCCACCCTATGCTGTCTGATTTTTAAGGATTAATTTGGATCTAATTTGAGGATTCCTTTGTTGAATTTTTGTTGTTGTTGTTAAATAGTTGTGATATAACTAATATCAATAAGTTGGCAACCCAGAAATATTCAGTAAAAGGGTTAGAGTTAAAACTTCTGTTAAATGATGATGGATATAGAAATATTAAAACTTTGAAATCAAATGATTTAAAAAAAAATTGTGATATAATTCATATACCATAAGGGACGACATGATTTTAAAATAAACGTTCTTGAAATTTGGGGGCTACAAGAAATCCTAGAAACCATCTAGTCTTCCAAATACTCACATTTTAGTGAGTGAGAAAGTTTAAGGAGCCCTAAGAATTGGGAACATTGAGTCATTTGAATTCATTGTGTACCACTTTTCGTTTCTTTTCTGTTTATATCATGAGATTACTGTAAAAAGCAGGGTTAAGTTTTAAATGCTAAAACAAATACAAGATATAGCTATTATTGTTATAGGTAATATGACAACTATGAAAACATGCTAGCAGATCTGCTGCAGAATATTTTTTACTTGTAAGCTGCTATCCCTGATCCATACAGTATTTGCACTGAGGTCATGCTTTCCCCAGGGTGCTCCTAGTCAGTGATTGAGCATGGCAGGGTTCCTAGTATAGACCCATTCCTGTAAGGCAAGGGACTCTTCTTATGGGTGACATTGACTTGAGGATTCCCTGTTGGCCTTACTGAAACTTCTTAGAACTGTGTAGTAGTCTGAAATTCTTCTTCCCTTATTCCTCGCCTTTCACAGTGTTAGATCTGTATTGCAGTTTGAAGGTTCTCCCTGCTATTCTCCCTGCCTACACCTCCTCTACCTTATCCTTTATAGGGATTTCCCTTAATAAATCCCATCTTGTCTGATTTTTGGGGATTTGAACTTTCACAGTGATACAGAGCAGCGAACAGGCGGTTAACCATATAGAGTGATAAGTGCTATAAGAAGCGAAATACAGGATTGTGTGATCATCTGGGTCAGTAAAGGCTTTTCAGAGAAAATGACATCTTAGTTAAAATCTGAAAGTAAGTAGGATTAGCCAGTTAGGGCATAGGAAAAGAAAAAGAAAGACTGGAAGGTGAAAGAGAGCAACATATACATGGAATAAGGTTAAAATAACTCAACTGTGGCTGGAACTTTTAATGTGAAGATGGAATGATACTGGTAAAGCACTCAAGTGAAGTGTTTTAATACCTGGTTGTTAAGGAATTGGAACCAAATCTTTGTATTTCACTAATATCCTCACTTCTAGATCCTATGGGTATCCAGAAACATAGCTACCCTGACTAGCTTTCACTAAAATAGGAGTAGATTTGTCATTAATCAGTAGACATTATTTTGTTGGAAATATTATAGTGTCCTTTGAGAAGACTCCAACTTGAGGTTATTCCAGCAGATGGTGAGGGTTCTACTTTACCACTTTTTTCCTCTTACCCTTTTCCCTTGGGGAGCAGCCAAGAAAGAGCATTTAGAAAACTGGCTCACTAAGTGGTGTTGATACACTTCATCTCTAATCCAGTTCAGCTGAACAGTTTCCTTAAAGCAGATTTATACTTTGTGCAGTGCATCTTATTTAAAATGTCCCCTAGGTTACTAACCTCGTGGTAGGTTGAAGTAGTTGATCCTCTAGTCTCTATAGAGAAGTAAGAAGGGTCTGGTAAAGTCCCCACTGGCTGAATTTAAGATGGCGGATCTAGACTGGCATGGGCTGCTGCCATTTGCATTGTGGGTTACTGTTATGAGTAGACTCTAGGGTAAACAGAGAGTTTAGATATTATTTCTGTTTTCATCAGGATATCACCCCAAGTGCTCTTTGAACTGGGAACTAGGATGATATTAATGGTTAAAAAGGGTCGGCTAGTCTACCATATGCATTTAAAATTGTAAATGTTAAAGAAATATGCCTCTCCTGTGCATTGGAAACAAGCTGTATGGAGTACTGTCCCTGTAAGTGGAATCAGATTATCAACAACTTTATGGCAGTAGGAAGCCAGTGAAGCGTATTTTATGAGGTTATGAACCACATGGAATTTTTAAAGGAAAAAATGGTTGGATATCAGCAATTGTACATGGTTAACATAAATGTCTTTTAAAGTATAGTCTGGCTTTGTGTAAAATGAATCGCAGGAGTATAGTACTGGAAGGAGAGAGTAGTTAAGAGGCTATTGAAATAGTCCAAATAAGGTTGTGATGGAGAAAACTGGAGAATTTAAAGAAGGTCATTGATAGTAAGTGATGATAAATCAAATGTGAATAATAAGGGATCCCATCAATGATTCTCAGCTTTTCAACCTGGATAATTGGATGAATGAATAATGGTGCTATTCATTCAGATTAGTGAATATAGGAAGAGCAGAGTTGGCCCACATAGTAGATTCAGATTTGTATGTATTGTTTGAGGTACCCATGTGACATCAAAATGGAAATATCAGGTAGATACTTGTTCTTTTGGTCTCTACATCATGAGAGATATTTGGGAATCAGTATCATAACACAGTTGTTGACAACCGAAGCCATGGAAGTTGATAGTCACAGAGTACAATTTTTATCCAGCTAAATTTAGAGGTATGGGGAGGTAGGGATAAGTGGACTTCACTTCCAGAACCTGAGCTAAATGTTGTGTCAGAGGATGAATAGGTTCCATGTGATAACTCTGTTCAGTGAAGTGTGGGCCCTGTTCAGTTAAGGCAAAAGAAGAAAGGAAAATCCAGTGAAGAGATTAAGAATATAGGGCAGTTACTATGGTACATTGGTTCTAGAGGACTAATTTGAAAGATTTTGTAGGCCGGACAGCAGCAGAAGATTGGCTCAGGGAAAAGGTTGAACAGAGTAAAATGGACATTAGACTAAAGCTGAGGTTCTCAAACTTGAATGGCATCAGTATCATCTGCAGTGCTTATTTCAAAACACAGCGTACTGCTGCACCCAAACACTAGAATTTTAAATTCAGGAGGTATGGGGTGAGCCCTGAGAATTTGCATTTCTGTGAGTTCCCAGGTGATGGATGCTGATGCCGCCATTTGAGAGGAATCACACTTTGAGAACTTTCTGATGAAAAAAGGGGAATCACATATCTCAACTTTGAAGTTCCTATATACCTGATTATCTTCTTGATCTGATGGGCTTTAAAAATATTTCTACCCTTACTCCCCAGAATTACATTACATCTAGGGTGGGGCCCATGTTTGTTTTATTTTGAAACTTCCTTGGTTTGTTTTGTTTGTTCCGTTATATTTCATATTTACCATCCACTGGGATAAGTGTCCAGAAAGACTTATATTTTGGGTGATCCCTTAGGAAAAGAACGAATTGTGAGCTGTAAGTTTAGTTGGCAGCACCAGTCTTGTTTTTAGTTTTGAATTCCTTTAATTCCACTCTGTTATAGGTTCAGTGTTTCTCTTCCTGAAGCATTTCATCTTTAGTAACTCTTTCAGCAAGGTTCTGTAAATGGTAACTTCTCAGACTATTTCAGTCTGTTTCTCATTTTTTATTTAGAATTCTGGGTTGACAGTTATTTTCCTTCAATACTTAAAGTACTGCCTCATTTTGCTTTTGGCTTCTGTTGTTGAGAAATCTGTTATCAGTCTAGATTCTTGCTTTGTAGGTAGAAATATTTCTCTTGTTTTTAATTGTTTTCTCTTTATTTTTGTTCTGCAGTTTTACTAGCTATGAACTAGATATATATAACTGGTTCTGGATGCTCATTAAAATAACTTGGAAAGCTTTGAAAGAATGCAGATGCCTTGACCTACCCATACCAAGTTCTAGAATCTCTGGGGATGAGCATCTGGGCACTGTTTTTTGTTTTTGTTTTTTAAGCTTCTTGGCTTATAGATCTAGATGCAGCCAGGATTGAGGACCCTTGTTTGGAGGCTTATTTTCATTTATCATGCTCGGGAATGAACTGGCTCTCCATAGAATTAATTGCTTTTTTTCTGGAACTCCAGTTAGATGTGTATAGGGCAAACTCATTCTCTCCTGCATTTCTTTGAACCTCTCATATATTTTGTCATCTCATTCTTCTAAATGTGTTGCATTTTAGATAATTTCCTTAAAAGTATTTTCTTATTTACTCTTTATCTGTTCAGATTTGTCTAAGTTGCTGTTTAATCCTTCCATTGGGTATCTGACTAGAGTGTTGATTTTCACTTCTCCTTGTTTCATATGATTCTTTTTTCAAAAAAATTTTATTGTAGTAATATATATCTTCAATACCAAATTTTCCGTTTTAGCCACTTTCATATACAATTCAGCGACATTAATTGCGTTCACAATATTCTGCTGTCAGCACCCCAAATACGAAGTTTATACCCACTAACCAATAACTCCCCATCCTCACCCTGTTCCCCATTTGTTGGTAACCTACACTCTGCTCTCTGTCTCTATGAATTTGCTTATTCTAGATATTTCATAGAAGTAAAATCGTACAATATTTATCATTTTGTGCCTGGCTTATTTCACTCAATGTGATGTCTTCAGGGTTTATCCATGGTATAGTATGTGTCAATACTTCAGTCTTTTTTTATGGATGAATATTCCATTCTATGAATATACCATATCTATTTAATTATTTTTTCCACTTTTTTTCAACTTATTATTTTGAAATATTTTTAAACTTACCAGATAGTTGCAAAATTGATGCAAAACATGTACAGAGAGCTCCACCATATCCCTCCCCTCAGAATATCCAGATCCATACATTTTAACATTTTGCCACATTTGCCATATCATTGCTAATATCCGTTTGCTGAACATTTGAGAGTAGGTTGCTTCCTGAATGCATAATTGTTCCATGTACACTTATGGATAAGGATATTTACTCAGTTATATAACCATCTTAAGTGTAGTTATCAAGTTCAAGAAATTTCTGTTAATGTCCTTTTGAACCTTTTCTCCTGCATTAGATTCTGCCTAGGATAATATTTTCCATTTAATAATTATCTCTTTAGGTTGTTCTTCTAATTGTTGCTAAATTGTGATAACAAATTTACAACTTGCGTTTTCCCATCTCAGTCACTCTCAGGTATACCATTCATTCAGTGGGGATTAAACACATTCTCAGTGTTGCAGTATCCTCACCATCATCCATTTACCAGAACTTTCCCATTGCCCCAGAAAGAAACCCTGCATCCATTAGGCATACTCTATACTCTCTGACCTCCCACCCCTGGTAAGCTGTACTCCATTTTCTCTCTGTGAATTTGCATATTCTAGCTTTTTCATGTAAGTGGAATCATACACTATCTGTCTCTTTGTGTCTGACTTTTTTCATTCATCATTGTCTTTGAAGTGCGTCCATGTGGTTGCATGTACCAGAACTTCATTCCTTTTCAATGCTGGGTTCATTGTATGCATATACCATGTTTTGTTTATTTATTCATATGCTTATGGATATTTGGGTTGTTTCCACTTTTTGGCTATTGTGAATAATGCTGCTGTGAACATTAGTGTACAAGTATCTATTAGAGTCTCTGCTTTCAGTTCTTTTGGGTTTATACCTAAAAGTGGAACTGCTGAGTCATATGGTGGTTCTGTTTAACTTTTTGAGGAACTGCCAAACTGTTTTCTACAGATGCCACACCATTTTACTTTTGCTACCAACAATTCGGATGGTTCCTATTTGTCTACACTCTTCTTGGCAGTTGTTATTTTTCATTTAAAAATAGACTTTCTTGTGTGAATAATAATAATACACTGATAACAGTGTGAGTTGGCATCTCGTAATTTTGATTTGCTTTTCCCTAATGGCTAATGATGTTGAGAGTCTTTTCCATTTGCTTATTGGCCATTTGTATACCTTCTTTGGAGGAATGTTTGTCATTTCACTTTTGAGTTGTAGGAATTCTTTATATATCTGGATATTAAACCTTTATCAGATATAGAGTATCGAAATATTTTCTGTAGTTTGTCTTTTCACTTTCTTGATGATGTCCTTTGATGCATAAAAGTTTTTAATTTTGATGTACAATTTGTCTATTTCTTCTTTTCTTGCTTGTGCTTTTTGTCTAATTTTCCGTGTGTGGTAAGATAATTTTTTATTATTAGAGAAGTTATGAGTCTCCCTGTTGTTTTTTTGGAAAATGAATTTTATTTTTTTCATTGCTATTTTAACTTTTTTTTTATCGTGAAATATAACATATATACAAAAAAAGCAATAAATTTCCAAATACATTTTAACAAGTAGTTATAGAACAATTTTATGGGTTATTCTATATGGGTTACAGTTCAGTGATTTTTCAGTTTTTCTTCTTAGGTGTTCCAAGACACTGTAGACTAACAGAAATATCAGTATAATGATTCAGCAGTCATCCTCTTGTTTAAATCCTATCTTCGCTGTTATACTCCTCCTTCTCTTTAAATAGCATATATACATAAAAGCAATACAGTTCAAAGTTCATTGCAACAATTAGTTCTAAAACAGATTTCAGAGTTTGGTATGGGTTACAATTCCACAATTTTGGGTTTTTATTTCTAGCTGCTCTAAGGTACTGGAGGCTAAAAGAAATAACAGTATAATGATTCAGCACTCATACTCATTTGTTAAACCCTACATTTTCTGTATAACTCCAGCATCACCTATGATCTTTCTCCCACTCTTTAGGGATATTTGGGCTATGCCCTTTCTGACTTTTTATGTTGGAAGGAGCTGTCAATAGATAATATGGGATGGGGGATGGAACTGGTTGATGTTCTAGAAGGGTTGGCCTTTCTTCATTTCTGGTACAGGGACCCATCTGGAGGTTGTCGGTTTTGGAGTTACCCTAGTGCATGAACCGTTGTAGAATCTTATATAATGCCCTAGGTATTCTTTTTTTTTGAATGCTGTATGGCGGGGGTGGGGGCTGGGGAGTTGTCACATTTCATTGTTTTTCCATGTCAATATCCTGTTATTGCATCACCATTTGTTGAATTTGTTTGTTTTATCTTTCTTTGTTTTGCTAGTTTGTTTTGGGAAGTACATGGCCTGGGAATCGAACCCAGGTCTCCTGCATGGCAGGCGAAAATTCCACCACTGATATGCCCTTGTATCCCCTGCCTTAGGTATTAAGGATTGGCAGGAATGGTTTTGTTTGGCAAGTTACGATGGTAGCAATGTCTAACAAAAGCATGCATAAGAGTGACCTCCAGTGTAGCCTCTTGACTCTATTTGAACTCTCTCAGCCACTGATACCTTATTTGTAACACTTCTTTTCCCCCGTTTGGTCAGGATGGCATTGTTGATCCCTTGGTGCCAGGGCCAAGCTCATCCCTGGGGGTCGTCTCCCATGCTGCCACATACTTCATCCCTGGATGTCATATCCCATGTAGGGCAGTGGTTTCGCTTGCAGAGTTGTGCTTAGAGAGAGAAAGGCCACATCTGAGTAGCAAAAGAGGTCCTCTGGAGGTGACTCTTAGGTGTACCTATAGGTGAACTAAGCTTTTCCACTACATACATAATTTTGACAAGAGCAAGCCTCAAGATCAAGGGCTTGCTTGGCCTGTTGATTTGGGTGTCCTTAATGTTTGGCAAAGTATCCGGGGTTTCTTGATGGGCACTTGAATTATTTCCATCTTGTGAATAGTGATGCTATGAACATCATTGTGCAAATGTCTGTGTTACTGCTTTCGGCTCCTCTGGGTATGCCAAGTAGTGGTATTGCCGGGTCACAGGGAACCTCAATATTTAGTTTTCTGAGAAACTGCCAGATTGTCTTCCACAGCGGCTGTACCATTATACATTCCTACCAGCAGTGTATAAGTGTCCCAATTTCTCTACATCCTCTCCAACATTTGTAGTTTCCTGTTGTTTAATAGCAGCTGTTCTTATAGGTATGAGGTGGTATCTTGTAGTTTTAATATGCATTTCCCTTATAGGTAATGAGAATGTACGTCTCTTTATGTGCTTTTCAGCCATCTGCATTTGCTCTTCAGAAAAATGTCTATTCATATCTTTAGCACACTTTATAATTGGTTGCTTGTTCTTTTGTTGTTGAGTTGTATGATTTATTTATGTGTACAGGATATCAAACCTTTAATCTGATGTATGATTTCCAAATATTTTCTCCCATTGAGTTGGCTGCCTCTCCACCTTTTTGACAAAGTCTTTTGAGGCACAAAAGCATGTGATTTTGAGGAATTCTCATTTTTTTCTTTTGTTGCTTTTGCTTTGGGTGTAAAGTTTAGGAAGCTATCTCCTATTTCTTTGAAGATGTTTCCCTACATTTTCTTCTCAGAGCTTTATGGTATTCTTTTTTTATTTGTATATTGTGTAGTGGGGGCAACGTTTCATTCTTTTCCCATGTGACTATCCCATTACTGCCAGCAACAAATTCACCATTAGTTGAGTTTTTGGGGGGGTGGGTGGGGAGGGAGTGCATGGTCCAGGACTCGAACCCAGGTCTCCTGCATGGCAGGTGAGAATTCTACCACTGAACTAACCTTGCACCCCCACATTGTTTTTTTTTTTTAATTTTTTTATTGTATAGTGTAACATATATACAAAGCAAAGAAATGAAAAGCAATAGTTTTCAAAGCACTCGTCTACAAGTAGTTATAGGACAAATCCCAGAGTTTGTCATGTGCTACCATACGGTCCTCTCAGATTTTCTTTCTTCTAGCTGTTCCAGAATATAGGAGGCTAGAAGGCTTAAATATTTTTTTATCATTACAGTTGAATTTTTCCTTCTTTTTTTTGTGAAAAATAACATATATACATAAAAGCAATATTTTTCAAAGCACAGCACCACAATTAGTTGTAGAACATATTTCAGAGTTTGACATGCGTTATAGTTCCACAACTCCAGGCCTTTACTTCCAGCTGCTCCAAGATACTGGCGACTAAAAGAGATATCAATTTAATGATTCAGCATTCATATTCATTTGTTAAATCCCACTTTCACTGTATAATTCTACCATCACTTTTGATCTTTCCATCTCTCTCTTTAGGGATGTTTGGGCTATTGCCATTCTAAATTTTTCATATTGGAAGGGTCTGTAACTAATATGGGGTAGGGAGATGGAACTGTCTGATGTCCTGGAGAGGCTGGGCCCTCTAGGTTTTAGGACTTATCTGGACCAGGGACCCATCTGGAGGTTGTAGGTTTCTGGAAAATTACTCTAGCGCATGGAACCCTAATGGAATCTTATATTTCCCTAGGAGATCTTTAGGATTGGCTGGAATGGTTGTGGTTAGGGTTTGGCAGGTTATGGAAGGTAGCAAGTTCTAACTGAAGCTTGCGTAAGAGCCTCTTGACTCTGTTTGAACTCTCTTTGCCATTGATACTTTATTAGTTACACTTCTTTTTCCCCTTGGCAGTTTGGAATTGTTGATCCCATAGTGCCAGGACCAGATTAATCCCTGGGAGTCTTCTCCCACGTTGCCAGGGAGGTATTGGTTCTTATGATTAGGTGCTTGATCCAGTTTGAGTTGATTTTTGCATAGGGTATATGGTAAGGGTCCACTTTTATTCTTCTGGCTATTGATATCCAGTTCTCCCATTTATTGAAAAGACTGTTTTGTCCTAGTTCAGTGGATTTGGGGCCTTGTTGAAGATCAGTTGACCATAGATTTGGTGGTCTATTTCTGCACTCTTGATTTGATTCCATTGGTCAGTACTTCTGTCTTTGTGTCAGTACCATGCTGTTTTGACCACTGTGGCTTTATACTAAATTTTAAAATCAGCAAGTGTTAATTCTCCCAATTCATTCTCTTTTTAAGGATGTTTTTAGCTATTTGGGAATCTCTTTCCCTTCCAGATGAATTTGGTAACTAGCTTTATCAGGTCTTCAAAGTAGGTTGATAGAATTTCAGTTGGTAGTGCAATGAATCTGTGGATCAATTTGGGCAGAATTGACATCTTAACTATATTTAACCTTCCTGTCCATGAGCATGGAATGTCTTTCCACCCATTTAGATCTTTGATTTCTTTTAACAGTGTTACATAGTTCTCTGTGTACAAGTCCTTTATATCCCTAGTTAAATTCATTCCTAGATACTTGATTTTGTTAGTTGCTATTTTAAGTGGAATTTTTTTTCCTTAATCAACTTCTTGATATGTTATTGCTTGTGTATTGAAACAGTACTGATTTTATTTTATTTATTTATTTTTTTACATGGGCAGGCACCAGGAAGCAAACCCGGGTCTCTGGCATGGCAGGCAAGTACTCTGCCTGCTGAGCCACCATGGCCCAAAAGTATTGATTTTTGCAAATTAATTTTATAATCTATCACCTTCCTGAATTTGTTTATTTGCTCAAGTAACTTTGTTGTGAATTTCTCAGAATTTTCGGAGTATATTATCATGTCATCTGTGAATAATGAAAGTTTTTCGTCTTCATTTCCAATTTGGATGCCTTTTATTTCTTTTTCTGCCTCATTCCTCTTGCTAGAACTTCTAGTATAACATTGAATAATAGTGGTGACAAAGGGTACGCTTGTCTCATTCCCAGTCTTAGGGTGAAAGTGTTCAGTCTCTCACAATTGAGTGCGATGCTGGCTATGGGTTTTTCATATATGCCTTTTATCATGTTGAGGAAGTTACCTTTGATTCCTACCTTTTGAGGTGTTTTTTATCAGAAAAGTATGTTGAATTTTGTCAAATGCTTTTTCAGCATCAGTCGAGATGATCTTATGATTTTACTTTTCGATTTGTTGATGTGCTGTATTATATTAACTGGGTCGGGTCCGATCCAAGATGGCGGCTTAGCGAAGTGTGGGATTTAGGTCGTCCTCCAGAGCAGCTAGTAAATAGCCAGGAACAGTACAGAACAACTACTGGGGCCATATCAGTGACCAGACACACAGCGTACCCCAGTCTGGACCAGCTGGACTGGCTGCGAGCCCCCCCAGAAGTTCCCCAAGCCGTGGCGGCCAGCACCCCTCCCTGACAGGCTGTTTCCCAGAGGGGAAAGGAAAGAGACTTTACTAGCAACAGGGACTGAGTACAACCAAACCCCAATTGTGGAATTAATTAACAAATTCAGACTGCTAAAAATAGGCCCCCAGCTCAGTGGAACCTCCAGTAAAAGTGGAGGTCGCTGGCTTTTGTCCCAGCACAGAGTGGGCAGGACAGACAGAAAAAGAAAAAAAGAACAAAACAGTTTTTTTTGGGATCTGAAAAGGTCTGGGCCCTGATGACGCATAGGATCTGGAGATACACAGGGCAACGTATCAGCTTAAGCTCTTGATTGGCAAACCTGAGGGGGTCCTGCTCTGAAAAGGATCTTTCTTTTTCTCTTTTTGTGGCTGTGTTTCTACGCATTGATTACTCTTTGGATACAGCTGCAAGGCTCCACTGCCCCAAGCACAGGCAGAAACAGGCTTGTTTGAGAGCTTCTCTGGAGCCCGTGCCTTCCCCAGGAGAGGGGTGGGGCCCAGCTTCGGTGGAATCACTCCCTCAAGGAATTCAGACCCCAGGGTTTGGAAAAGGGAAGCAATTAAAGCCAGCCTACAACCTCTTTTCTGTCTCCATCACGCCCCCACCAGGGAGAGTCTGCTGAAGTTAAAGGTACCACATCACCTTATGCTGGTGGGACCCGCAGGCAGAAAAGTGCCACATACTGGGCAGTATAGGAAAAACACAGAGTCCAGAGGCTTCATAGGAAAGCCTTTTAATCTTCTGGGTCTCACCCGCAGGGAAAACTGATGCAGATGACTCTTTCCTTCTGGGAGGTGACCAGTTTGGTCTGGGAAAATCTGACTGGGGTCTATAATATCTAAGTAGACCCTCCTCGGGGGTGGGAGAAAGGCACCATACAGGCAGGGCAAGAAACAAAAAAACAAGAAATGAAAAATTCTAATCTATTAAACAAAACCTAAGCTAGAGGACTAGAATAAACTGAACTGAATGTCAAAGAACAGATAGAAAACAAAGTTATCTAGCAAGAAAATGCTAGGGGAAAAAAAAGTGAGAACAATCTCTAGAATAAACTAGTTAAGGTAATTAAATGCCTAGACACCAGCAAAAAATAACTAATCATACTAGGAAAATTGGAGAATTGATCCAGTCAGAGGCACAAACCAATACAGGAGTTGAAACAATTCAGAAAGTTTGAGCAGACATGGAAAACCTCATCAAAAATCAAATCAGTGAAATGAGGGAGGATATAAAGAAGGCAAGGAATGAACAAAAAGAAGAAATCGAAAATCTTGTAAAACAAGTCACAGAACTTATGGGAATGAAAGGCACAGTAGAAGAGATGAAAAAAACAATGGAAACCTACGATGTCAGATTTCAAGAAGATAGGATTAGTGAACTGGAGGACGGGACATCTGAAATCCAACAAGCAAAAGAAAATATAGGGAAAAGAATGGAAAAATATGAGCAGGGACTCAGGGAATTGAATGACATGAAGCGCATGAATATACGTGTTGTGGGTGTCCCAGAAGGAGACGAGAAGGGAAAAGAAGGAGAAAATCTAATGGAGGAAATTATCACTGAAAATTTTCCAACTCTTATGAAAGACTCAAAATTACAGTTCCATGAAGTGCAGCATACCCCAATGAGAATAAATCCAAATAGATGTACTCTATTACTAATCAGAATGTCAGAGGTCAAAAAGAAAGAGAGAATCTTGAAAGCAGCAAGAGAAAAACCATCCATCATGTACAAAGGAAGCCCAATAAGACTATGCATAGATTTCTCAGTAGAAACCATGGAAGTGAGAAGATAGTGGGATGATATATGTAAGATACTAAATGAGAAAAACTGCCAACCAAGAATTCTATATCCAGCAAAACTGTCCTTCAAAAATGAGGGGGAAATTAAAACATTGTCAGACAAAAATTCACTGAGAGAATTTGTGACTAAGAGACTAGCACTGCAAGAAGTACTAAAGGGAGCACTAGAGATAGATATGAAAAGACAGGCGAGAGAAGTGTGAACAGTATAGACATGAAGACTATCGGTAAAGATGAAGGAAAATTAGGTATAACATGTAAATCCAAAAGGCAAAATGATAGAAGAAATTACTGCCCTTACAGTAATAACACTAAGTGTTAATGGATTAAACTCCCCAATCAAAAGATATAGATTGGCAGAGTGGATTAAAAAACAGGACCCATCTTATGCTGTCTAAAGGAAATGCATCTTAGACCCAAGGATAAACATAGGTTGAAAGTGAAAGGTTGGGAAAAGATATTCCATGCAAATAACAATCAGAAAAGAGCAGGAGTAGCTATACGAATATCTGACAAATTAGACTTCCAATGTAAAACAGTTAAAAGAGACAAATTAATAAAAGGAACAAATCAACAAGAAGACGTAACAATCATAAGTATTTATGCCCGAGCCAGAATGCTCCAAAAGACATGAGACAAACACTGAAAAGAGAAATGGACTCATCTACTGTAATAATTGGAGACTTCGATTCCCCACTCTCATCAATGGACAGAATGTCTAGACAGAGGATCAATAAGGAAACAGAATTTGAATAATACAGTAAATGAGCTAGACTTAACAGACATATATAGAATATTATACCCCACAACAGCAGGATACACCTTTTTCTCAAGTGCTCATGGATCATTCTCAAAGATAGACCATATGCTGGGTCACAAAGCAAGTGTCAATTAATGTATTATATTAATTGGCTTTTTTTTTTAAAGTTGAACCATCCTTGCATTCCTGGTGTAAAGCCCACTTGGTCATGGTGTATAGTTCTTTTAATGTGCTTTTAGATTTGATTTGCTAATATTTTGTTGAGAATTTTTGCATCTGTGTTTATTAGGGAGATTGGTCTGTAGTTTTCCTTGTAGCATCTTTACCCAGTTTTAGTGTTAGAGTGATGTTAGCATCATTAGTATTTCTTTTTCCTAAATTTTCTGGAAAAATTTGAGCATGATTGGTGTTAGTTCTTTTTGGAATGTTTGATAAAATTCCCCTATGAAGCCATCTGGCCCTTTGGTTTTCTTTTTCAGAAGATTTTTGATGACTGATTGAATCTCTTTATTTGTGATTGATTTGTTAAGATCTTTTATCTCTTCTTGAGTCAGTGTATTTTGCTTGTGTGTTTCCAGGAATTTGTCTATTTCATCTAAGTTGTCTAGTTTCTTGGTGTATAGTTGTTCATAGTATCCTCTTAGGACTTTTTTTTTTATTTCCTCAGCATCAATGGTAATGATCCCCCCCCCATTTATGATTTTGTCTATTTGCATCCTCATTCTTTTTTTCTTTGTCAGCCTTGCTAGTGGCCCATTGATTTTTTTTTATTTTCTCTAAGAACTGACTTTGGTTTTATAGATTCTTTCTATTGTTCTTTTGTTCTCCCATTCATTTAACTCTGCTTTAAACTTTGTATATCCCTTCTGCTATTTGCTTTGGGGTTAGTTTGCTGCTCTTTTTCAAGTTCCTCCAGGTGAGCAGTTTAGTCCTCAATTTTTGATCTTCTTATTTTAATATAGGCATTTAGGGCAATAAATTTCCCTCTCAGCACAATGTTTGCCATGTCCCATAAGTTCTGATATGTTGTATTTTCATTTTCATTCATCTCCAGATAACTACTGATTTCTATGGCAATTTCTTCTTGTTTAACAGTGTGTTATTTAATCCCCATATATTTGTGAAAATTCTTGTCCTTTGGTAGTTATTGATTTCCAGCTCACTCCATTGTGATCAGAGAAGTGCTTTGAATAATTTTAGTGTTTTAAAATTTATAAAGACCTGTTTTGTGCCCCAGCATATGGTCTGTCCTGAAGAAGTTTCCATGAGCACTAGAGAAGAATGTATATTCTGATGTTTTGGGGTGTAACAATCTATCTATATATAATATCTGTTAGGTCTGTTTCATTTATCAAATTGCTTAAGTTCACTATTTCTTTGTTGATCCTCTGTTTGGTTGTTCTGTCTGTAGAGGAGAGTGGTATATTGAAGTCTCCTAGTATCATTGAAGTGTCTGTCACTCCCTTTAGTTTTGCCAGTGTCTGTCTACTGCACTTTGGAGCTCCTTGATTGGGAGTATAGACATTTATGATTGTTATTTACTCCTGGTTAATTGTCCGTTTTGCTAATATATAGTGTTCTTCTTTGTCTCTTATGATGTCTTTACATTTAAAGTCTGTTTTGTCTGATATTAGTATAGTTACTCCTGCTTTCTTTTGGTTACAACTTGCATGGAACATCTTTTTCCATCCTTTCACTTTCAATTTATTTGTGTCCTTATATCTAAGATGAGTCTCTTGTAAGCAGCATACAGATGGGTTATATTTCTTAATTCATTCTGCCAGTCTGTATCCTTTAATTGGTAAGTTTAGTCCATTAACATTCAAAATTATTACTGTAAAGATATGTCTTGAATCCACCATCATCCTTTGGATTTTATTTCTCAGATCTGTATGTTCTTTTCCCTCTTTATCTTTTTATCCTTTAGGTTACCCTTACTTGTACTCTTCAATTCTGTGCCCTCCTCCACACCTCCCTCTTCTGTCTTTTTTTCAGCCCACAGAACTCCTATTAGTATTTCTTGTAGAGCTGGTCTCTTGTTGACATATTCTCTCAGCCTTTGTCTGTGAAAGTTTTAATCTTTCCTTCAGTTTTGAAGGACAGTTTGGCTCAGTACAGAATTCTTGGCTGTAAGTCATTGCCATTCAGGACCTTAAATATATCATACCACACTGCCTTCTCTCCTCCATAGTGCCAGTTGAGTAGTCTGAACTCAGTGTTATGTGGTTTCCCTTTTATGTAGTAAATTGTTTCTTTCTTTTTACTTTTTAAGGGTTTTCTGCTTTTCTTTAACATTTGACAACTCGATTAGTAAGTCTTGGGGGTGGGCCTGTTTGGATTTATTCTATTTGGAGTTCATTGGGTTTCTTTGATTTGCATATTTATGTCTTTTATAAAGGTTGGGAAGTTTTCCCCCATTATATCCTCCACTAATCTTCCTAGCCCTTTACTCTTCTCCTCACTTTCTGGAACACTGATGATTCTTATATTTGTGTGCTTTGATTTGTCCATCATTTACCTCATATCCAATTCAGAGTTTTCTGTCTTTTTTGTCATTTGCTCTTTTGTATGTTCAAAATCAGTTGTCCTAAAAAAAAAAAAAAAAAATCAGTTATCCTGTCCTCTACTTCACTTATTCTTTCTTCTGCCTCTTGAAATCTGCTATTGTGTGTTTCTAGTATATTTTTTATTTGGTCTACAGCATCTTTAATCTCTGTGATATCTGCTGTTTTTCTATTTATTCTTTCAAATTCCTCTTTATGCTCTTATAGTGTCTTCTTGATTTCCTTTATTCATTAGTTACCCCTCAATTTAGTAAAGTTATATGAACATCTCTGATTAGTTGTTCCAAAGTCTGTGTCTCCTCCAGTGCTTTAGTTTGGTCATTAGACTGGACTGTATCTGTTTGCATCTTCATATGGTTAGTGATCTGTTGTCTTGTGGCATGTAAATAACTTGGTAGGGTTATTTGGGGTACTGATTTCCTTTGGTGACCTAAAGCTTTGTATTTGTGAGATGGGTGTGGAGCAGAATGCAGGGTATGGGGAGGGGCACAGTGGTACGGTGACAGGTTGCAGTACAGGTAATGCACAGATTGGAGACTCTACGCTGGTGCCTGTTAGCGTGGTGTGCCAGTTATGGGGTTGTGGACTTGCAGTGCGGGTGCCTTGGGGGTGAGGTGCAGCTCAGACATGACTTAGAGCACAGGAGCAGGGTGCAGTATGGGGGACACAGAGGTAGGGCATGGCAGGAAGTGGAAGGGAGTTGCTGAGCAGATGCCCAGGGGCTAATATGTGGACAGGATGCTGGTGGGTGCATGAAGCATGTGGGTTGTTTGTGTCAAGGTGTGGGGTAGAGAGCACAGAAATCGGGGCACAAGGAGGGTGGCGTGCGGCATTGTGCTTGAGCAGGGGATGGGGTCCAGGGGGCTTGGGATGTGGATGCTTGAGTGTGTAGGTACAGGGAGACTGTGGGATGTGTATCAGGGGTGTGTGATGATGGGTGGGTGGGGCCCTGTTGTGGGTCCGCAGGTGCAGGGATGAGGTGAAGTAGGGGTGCCCTCTTGTACAGAATAGAGGCTATGTGGTACAGATGTGCCTGAGAGCACCTACCAGCTGTGGGATTTGGACACTTGTACCATGGGGTGGCGCAAGGGTGTGTGTGCATGTGTGTGGGACAGTGGGGTCAGGTCTGTGTATGGATATGTGGGTTCCTGGCAGGGAGGATGTGGCTGTGCCAGTGTCTGAATCTGGGGGGGCAGTGCCCTGGTGTATGTGGGTCTGGGTGGCAGGGCCCTTGTGTGCATGTGTGCAGATCTCAGGGTCAGCGAGAGATTTTATCTGTGTGGGCTGGGGGCGGGTGTGGCCCAGATGCATAAGTCAGTGCTTGCCCAGAGCTGAGGGGGCATGGCATTAGTAGGCGCATGTGCGTGCACACATTTGGGGGCCAGATGCTGATGTGTGAGTGGGCAGAGCTCGGCTGGGGGTCTTCGATGGACACACGGGCTTGAGCCACTGTTTGGGATGGGTACAGGTGTGGTGTGAATATGAATGTGAGCACCTACACCCAGGATGTGCCTACAGGGGTCAGGGTGGGGGTGATGGGGGTTGAGGGGCTGGCTGCGGGTGTGCGTGTCTTGGGAGGAGCGAGATGCTGCTTGTGCGGGAGCGTGTGTCTGGCTGGGACAGGCTTGTGCCGGCGGGAGGGATGGGAGGCAGGTGAGGGTGTGGGATGTCGAGGGAG
>PVIY010043622.1:0-20878 GCA_004026745.1 Myrmecophaga tridactyla
GAAGTAAAATTTAGGCATACCTATAGGTAGGCTAAGCTTCTCCACTACCTACATAAACTTCACAAGAGTAAGCTTTGAGATCAAGGGCTTGGCATATTGATTTGGGTGTCCCTAATGTTTGGCTCCATATCAGGGTTTTTCCCAGGTTGTAAAGTTAAATATTTTCACTTTTTTTTTCTCTCAGCCTTTAAGGATCTTTGCCAATACTTTTTGATTATCAGTTTAATATATTCTGGGATGTATCCAGGCATTACTTTAAGCTATACAGGATTAAAGACCTTCATTCTTATTGTAGGTTCCTTGTTTCAATTTTTCAAAATACCTATCCAGACAGGTTGAGTTAGATTATGTGCTACAGAAAATGTAGGTTTCAGGGAAAATAAAACTTGCTTCCTTTGGTCTCAAAGAGTAGGTGTGGTTCTAAAATATAGACAATGTCTTCCTTACCCCTGTATTCTAAATGACCATAACACTGACCTGATCAGCTTCATCCTTATCTCTAAATACCAGGTTATAGATATATAAAACAATGTCTCAAAATCCAGAAATAATAATTATCATTCTGGACTAAATTTGTCTTCTATAAGAGCTTACAATCTAGGCCCCTGTTTTCTTATAAGCATTTTCTAAAGGAGACCCTGCAATAATTATTCTTTCATTTCTGGTTTATTTTGCCTCACCAAATATCCCACAGTTTCATTCATATCATTCCATGCCTAACAACTTCACTCTTTCTTGTAGAAGCACAATATTCAATCACATTAATACACCATCATTCACCAATCTATTTCTCATGTGTGAATCCTTCAGCGAACTGTATTTATCAGGCATCATGTATTATGCCCAAAGCCCATAGTCCATCAGAACTCTCAATTTTAGACAATTTCCTTGTTCCCAATAGAAAGATGACCAATAAATGCACTCTCAGCAAATGGAAAATTGAAACTTCCCCTTAACTCTTGTCCCTCCCCCCATTATTTATCCCTGCTGTTGCATATTACTGCTGATGCTTTCCTGTTAAACTAACACTTAGCATGCAGTAGCAGTTTGCTGCTTGGTACCCTGGACTTAAACACTGTTTATACACAAATCATACCTCTGAAGTAGTTCTTGCAAGAACTTATTTATATTTCTGGAGCTAATCAGTGGGACACAGGTCTATAAAACCCCTGACAATCTTGTTCACCTTAATTATGGTAATATTACTTATAGACCCACCAAAGAACTGCCTTCAATTCTATCTATTCTTCTACATATCTGTTCACCCTCATTAGCTAACCAATCACCAATTTCTAGTTTTTATGTAAATCTAATTCCCCTATACTCTGAATTATAAGCCTCTGATTTTACCTTTACCATAGTTATAAAAGTGGAGTCATACAATATCTAAATCCTTTTGTGTTTGGATTATTTCACTCAGCATTATGTCCTTAAGGCTCATCTATCTTGTCATGTGCTTCAGGGCATCTTGCTGCTGCATAATATTCCATTGTATGTTGTATTAGTTAGGGCTCTCTAGAGAAACAGAATCTACAGGAAATATTCATAAACATAAAATTTATAAAAGTGTCTCACATAACTGTGGGAACATAGAGTACAAAATCTGTAAGACAGGCTGTGAAGCTGACAATTCCAATGGAGGGTCTGGACAAACTGCATAGAAGAAGCTCACTGGCCAAAGCAGGAAGAGAGCCTGTCTCTTCTGAATCCTCCTTAAAAGGCTTCCAGTGATTAGATAAGGCATCACTCATTAAAGAAGACACTTCCCTTGGCTGATTACAAATGGAATCAGCTGTGGATGTAGCCAATGTGCTCATGATTTAACTCTATGAAATGTCCTCATAGCAACATACAGGCCAACACTTGCCCAGCCAGACAAACAGGTACCACCACCTGGCCAAGTTGACACATGAACCTCACCATGACAGACCACCCTTGTCAACTTGGTAGCTATACTCATCAGCTAATTTCTAAATAAAAACAATAAAAGACATGTTTTTTTCTCACCTAATGATACTCAACTGTCCTGCACATAACCAGAAACACATTAAATCTCCAGAATAGGGTGCAAGTCCTTGGGTAATATTCATTCTTAAACTTGATATCTTCCAACTTAGATAGTATAACATGAACAAAGCAGCATTACAATCTTCATTTCTGTAACTGATCATGTGGTTGTAGTTCATATTTATCACTAACTTTTTTCCACTACCCATTCCATGTTCCCTTTGCCCTCAACAAGCACTTCAGCTGGCCATGGTCCTTTGCCTAGTGGGGTGACCCAAACTTTCATCCTGAGGTTTCTTAGTCATTGGTAGTCCTGCCAGGATTGGGTTGTTGCAGTTTTCCACTGATTTTAATCACATGGCTAAAAGACACCCTAGGGGATCTCCTATATTCCAGGAAAATTGTTCTTTACCTCCATTGTGTAGTTGCAGTCCTATTTCCCCCTAATAGTCAGGGTCAATCATCCCAGCCAGTAATGTAATCCCCTTCTTGGCTTGTTGATCCAGGGGCATGAGTAACCCAAAGTAATGAGGTGGCAGTCTTAGATTGCAGTTCAATGGAATCATTGCTATTTCTCCTAGTGGAGGCACTCTCTCTTTTGAACTAAACTGTGTAGACCAGCAGAGCTCAGGGTCACAAGGAGATGAAGCAAAAATTTTCCTAGTGGATCACCAAGGGTAACAGTGAGTGGTGTCACTCCCATTTCCACCCCTTGGTTCCTAGACCCATGGATCCTGGCTATAGGAGAAATAGCACTATACAACAGACACTGAATCAAAATATATACAGTTTCTTGGAGAAGATTACCCCAGCCTTTCAAGGTATTGCCACCTAGTTGGTACCATGATTGAGTTTTCCAAAGACAATTCCACCATTCTATCAATCCAGCTGTTTCTGAATGGTGGGGAACATGGTAAGTCCAGAGAATTCCATGAGCATGTGCCCATTCCCACACTTCATTTGCTGTGAAGTGTGTTCTGTGATCAGAAGGAATGCTGTGTGGAATACTATGATGATGGATAATGTATTCTGTAAGCCAATGGATGGTAGTTTTGACAGAAGCATTGTGTGCAGGGAAAACAAACCCATCTCCAGATTATATGTCTATTCCAGTTAGAACAAATTGCTGCCCCTTCCATGAAGGGAGTGGTCCAATGTAATCAACCTGCCACCATGTAGCCAGCTGGTCACCTCAAGGAATGGTGCCATATCAGGGGCTGAGTGTGGGCCTCTGCTAGTGGTAGATTGGGCACTCATCAGTGACTGTAGTCAGGTCAGCCTTGGTGAGTGGAAGTCCATGCTTCTGAGCCCATGCATAACCTTCATTCCTACCACCATGACCATTTTGTTCATGAGCCCATTGGGCAATGACAAGAGTCGCTGGGGAAAGAAGTTGACTGATATCCAAAGAACGGGTCATCTTATCCACTTAATTACCTTCCTCTGCTGAAGTCACCCTCTGGTGTGCATTTACATGGGACACAAATATCTTCATGTTTTTAGCCCACTCAGAAAGGTTTATCCACATACCTCTTCCTCAGACCTCTTTATCACCAATTTTCCAATTATGTTCTCTCCAAGTCCCTGACCATCCAGCCAAACCATTAGCAACAGCCCATGAATCAGTATTCAAATGCACCACTGACCAGTTCTCCTTCCAAACAAAATGAACAACCAGGTACACTGCTCGAAGTTTTGCCCACTGGGAGGATTTCCCCTCACCACTGTCCTTCAAAGACACTTCAGAAAGGGGTGGTAGTGCTGCAGCTGTTTACTTTCAGGTGGTACCTGCTTAACATGCTGGACCATCTGTAAGCCAGGCCCAAGTTTTCTCTTCCTCAGTCAATTCATTGTAAGGAACTCCCCAAGAGGCCGTAACTCTGGTTTGGGATAGAGAAGGTAATGTGGCAGGAGTGGAGACCATGGGCATTTGGGCCACTTCCTCATGTAACTTACTTGTGCCTTCAGGGCCTGTTGTGGCCCTATCTCATTTACACCGTTTCCATTTTGCAATAGAGTGCTTGCTGCATCTGCCCAAGTTTATGGTTTGGTGGGTCAGACAACACCAGGTCATGATAGGCAACTCAAGTCTCAAGGTAACTTGGTGGCCCAAGGTTAAGCATTCAGTCTCTACTAAGACCCAGTAGCAGTCCAAAAGCTGTTTCTCAAAAAAAAAAGTAGTTATCTGCAGCAGATGGTAAGACTTTGTTCCAAAATCCTAGGGGTCTGTGTTTTGATTCTCCTATAGGGGACTGCCAAAGGTTCCAAACAGTATCTCTATTTGCCACTGACACTTCCTGCACCATTGGATCTGCTGGGTCATATGGTCCAAGTGGCAGAGCAGCTTGTACAGCAGCCTGGACCTGTTGCATAGCCTCCTCTTGTTCAGGGTCCCACTCAAAATTAGCAGATTTTCTGGTCACTCAATAAATGGGCTGGTGTAGCACACCCAAATGAGGATTATGTGGTCACCAAAATCCAAAGAGACAAACTAGGCATTGTGCCTCTTTTTTGGTCATAGGAGCAGTCAGATGCAGCAACTTATCCTTCACCTTAGAAGGAATATCTCAACATGCCGCATACCACTGGACACCTAGAAATTTCATTTATGTGGAAGGCCCCTGTATTTTTGTTGGATTTATCTCCCATCCTCTGACATGCAAATGCCTTACCAGTATATCTAGAGTAAGTTGCTACTTCTTGCTTAGTAGGTCCAATGAACACGATATCATCAATATAATGGACAGGGGTGATGTCTTGTGGAAGGGAGATATGATCAAGTTCCCTGTGGGTAAGATTATGACATAGGGTTGGAGAGTTGATATATCCCTGAGGTAGGACAGTGAAAGTATATTGCTGACTTTGCGAGCTGAAAGCAAACTGGTTCTGGTGATCCTTACTAACAGCTATTGATGAAAAAGCATCTGCCAGATCAATAGCTGCATACCAGGTACTAAGGGATGTATAGATTTCCTCAAGCAATTGTACCACATCTGGAAGAGCTGCTGTAATTGGAGATGCCACCTGGTTGAGTTTGTGATAATCCACTGTCATCCTCCAGGACCCATCTGTTTTCTGCACAGGCCAAATAAGAGAGTTGAATGGGGATGTGGTGCAAATAACCAGCCCTGCATCCTTCAAGTCCTTAAGAGTGGCAGTAATCTCTGCAATCCCTCCAGGGATCTTGTATTGCTTTTAATTTACTATTTTGTTAGGTAAGGGCCGTTGTACTGGCTTCCACTTGGCCTTTCCCACCATAATAGCCTTACTGCATGAGTTAGAGAGCAATGTCGGGATTCTGCCAGTTTCTCAGTATGTTTATTCCAACTATATATTCTGGAACTGGGAAAATAACTACAGAATGGGTCTGGAGGCCCACTGGATGCACCGTGAGATTGACCTGAGCTAAAACTCCATTGATCATCTGGCCTCCATAAGCCCCCACTCTAACTGGTGGACAAGAGTGATGTTTTGGGTCCCCTGGAATTAATGTCACTTCTGAACCAGTGTCTAATAATCCCCAAAATATCTGATCATTTTCTTTTCCCCAGTGCACAGTTATCCTGGTAAAAGGCCATTGGTCTCCTTGGGGAGGGCTTTGAAGAAGATTAACAATATAAACTTGTGGTAGTGTAGCCTGGTTCTCCCACAAAGGAACCTGGCCTCCCCTTCATTCAAGGGGCTCTGGGTCTGTAAACTGTCTCAAGTCTGGAAATTGATTAAGGAGCCATGACTCTGTGTTATTGTAATTCAGGTTAGACTTTTGTTCACTTAACCTAGAACTCTTTTGTTCATACAGTTCAAGCAAGAATTTAGTAGACCACCTATCTGATTCATTTCTAGGTATCACATGATTTACTAGCTAATGTTACAAATCTCTGCGAGTCAGATTATTTTGACTCCTGCTCTGAGTTTGCTGTCTATTATAATAGCCATATCTACACTCTCTTTGGTGCTCAAGTGCTGCCACCTGGCTTCTGCCAACTTGGGATCCAGTCATCCCCATTGTGTTTAAGGATCCCAGCTCAGTTCCCATAGTAATATCTGACCTACAGAGAAGTGCATCTACAGAGCTCTTCAGAGATGATGGCGCTAGTCCCACAAATTTATTTCTCACTGTTCTGGTAAAAGGTGCATCTCTGGACATTCCTGGGGTGTAAGATCAGGCTTTGCATGATAAATCCAGTCTAACATTTCAATCTCTCTAAGCCTCTGGATCCCCTCATCTACATTATACCAAGGCACTTCTTGTATTTCAACCTCAGGTTGTGTCAGCCAGCTTTTGATCCATGTTTCAACCAACCATCCAAACAAACCGCTAATGCCTTTTCTAACCCCTTGAGCTATAGCATTGAATTCAGAATCTCTGTTTAGTAGGCCCATATCAATAAATTTACATTCCTCTTACCACTATCCCACACCCTTAAAATCCATTGCCACACATATTCCCCTGTCTTCTGTCTATATAAATTGGAAAACTCACACAGTTCTTTTGGAGTATAATGTACTTCCTCATGTGTGATGATTTGCATCTCACCTTTAGGGACCTATTGGGACTTTAGTCTAGTTATAGGTCTGGAAGAAATGAGGGGTGGTGGGGGTGGGTCATGAAAAGAATTAGAAATATCTTCCAAGCCATTTGCTTCAGGGCATTCATTTGCAGTTTCATCTGGTGAAACAGGATTAATCACTCTAGGACTAATCCCTTAGGTGGAGGTTGGGTGGCCAACTCCTAAAGGCAGGGTGGAGGTGGGGCAGTTATGTCCTCAGGGCAGACTATTAAAGGGTTATCTAGAGAAGACTCAGCATGACCTAGGGTTTCAATATTCCCACCGACATCAATATCAATCCATATGTCACCATCCCATTTTTCAGGGTCCCACTCCTTTCCAATCAATGCCCTCACTTTAATGGCACACATCATGCAAGATTGAGATTTCAGTTTATGTTGTAAAGTTGCCACTCTAACAAAAAGATTCTGAGTCTGATTTTAAAAGATCTCAAGTATAAGATTTTCCTTCAGGACCCTCATAGAAGTGTTTATATCTGTCAGAGGGTGCTTAAACTTCTCGTTTAAAGCCTTAAGCCCATCTCTTTCACTCATTAATGTATCCTGTGTATATAACAACCACCAGCCCACATCCCTATACCTTCTATGTCCACAAAACTCTGTAAGAATGTCAAAAACATTATCCCCCAGAGCCTGGCTTCATGCAAGTGAAGCTTTAGAAGAAGCAAATGGTGATATTTTGAGTATCTCTTTTGCCAACTCACTCCATGGATTGGAAGTCTAATTCTGATTGTGGGAATGAGAGACCTTAGTGTCTTTAAGTCCAGTCAGAGTAGAAAACCATTAATAAAAACCCACTTTTAAGATTCTGTTTCTTAAGAAGCACTCTTGGTATCAAGTTGTATTAATTAGGGTTCTCTAGATTAACTGAATCAACAGGAAATAGTTATAAATATAAAATTTATAAAAGTGTCTCACATAACCATGGGAAGATAGAGTCCAAAATCTGTAGGGCAGGCTGTGAAGCTGATGATTCCAATGGAGGGTCTGAATGAACTTCACAGGAGAGTCTCACTGGCCAAAGCAGGAAGAGAGCCTTTCTCTTCTGAATCCTCCTTAGAAGGCTTCCAATGATTCGATTAAGCATCGCTCATTAAAGAAGATACTTCCCTTGGCTGATTACAAATGGAGTAGCTGTGGATGTAGTGGACATGATCATGATTTATTTCTATGAAATGTCCTCATAGCAACAAACAGGCCAGCACTTGCCCAGCCTGACAAACAGGTTCCACTACCTGGCCAAATTGACACATGAACTTGACCATGACATATGGATATAGCAAATTTTGTTACTCCAACCATCTGTTGATGGACATTTGGATTTTTCCATCTTTTATCAATTGTGACTAATGCTGCTGTGAACATCAGTGTGCACATGTCTCTTTGTGTCACTGTTTTCAGCTCCTCTGGGTATATACCAAGTAGTTCTATTGTAGAGTCATAGGTAAACTCAATATTTAGTTTCCTGATACATCACAAAACTGTCTTCCATAGCAGCTGCATCATTATACATTCACACCAGCAGGACATAAGTGTCCCAACTTCTCCACATCCTTGCCAACATTTATAGTTTCCTGTTTGTTTAGTAGCAGCCATTCTTATGGATGTGACTTGGTGTCTCATTGTAGTCTTGATCTGCATTTCCCTTATATCTTAAGAAAATGATCATCTCTTTATGTGATATTGAGCCATCTGCATTTGTCTTTCAGAAAAATGCCTATTCATAGCTTAAGCCTATTTTATAATTGGGTTGTCTGTTCTTTTGTTGTTGAGTTGTATAAATTTTTTGTGTATACAGGATATCAAAACTTTGTCCAGTGGGTTTTTTCCAAAAATTTTCTCCCATCCAGTTGGCTGCCTCTTCACCTTTATGACAAAGTCTTTTGAGGTGCAGAAGCATTTGATTTTGAGGAGTTCCCATTTATCTATTTTTTCCTTTGTTGCTTGTGCTTTGTGTGTAACCTTTAAGAAGCTACCTCTGATTACCAGGTCTTGAAGATGTTTCCTTCATTTTCTTCTATAAGCTTTATGGTGCTAATTCATTTATTTAAGTGTTTTATCCACTTTGAGTTAATTTTTATAGGGTGTAAAGTAAGGGTCCTCTTTCATTCTTTTGGCTATAGCTATCCAGTTCTCCCATGCCCATTTATTGAAAAGACTACTTTGTCCCAGTTCAGTGGATTTGGGGGCCTTGTCAGAAATCTGTTCACCACAGGTTTCATGGTTTGTTTCTGCACTCTCCTTCAATTCCATTGGTCAATACTTCTTTATTTGTGCCAGTACCATGCTGTTTTGATCACTGTGCGTTTATAATAGGTTTTAAATCAGGAAGTGTTAATCCTCCCACTTTGTTCTTCTTTTCCAGGATGCTTTTAGCTATTCTAGGTGTCTTTCCTGCTAGACAAATTTGGTAACTAGATTTTCCAAGTCTTCAAAATAGGTTATTTGAATTTTGATTGGTACTGCATTGATTTGGTAGATCAATTTGGGTGGAATTGACATCTTAATTATATTTAACCTTCCTATCCATGAGCAGGGAAATTCATTCCACCAGTTTAGATGTTCTTTTATTTCTTTTAGTAATGTCATGTGGTTTTCTGTGTAGAAGTTCCTTATATCATTAGTTAGGTTCATTCCTAAGTACTTGATTCATTTAGTTGTTATTTTAAATCGATTTTTTCATTAACTGACTCCTCAGTTAGTCATTGATTGGGTATAGAAACATTGAGGATTTTTGCACAGTAATTTTATATCCCACAACCTGGCCGAATTTGTTTATTAACTCCAGTAACTTTGTAGACTTCTCTGGATTTTCCAAGTGTAATATGTTGTCTGCAAATGATGATGCAAAGGAAGATTTACTTCTTCCTTTCCAATTTGCATGCCTTTTATTTCTTAGTCCTATCTGATTGCTGTAGCTAGTACTTAGAGTATAATGGTGACTAATACTTGTGACAGAGGGTATCCTTATCTCGTTCCTGATTTTAGGGGGAGACTTAAATCTCTCTGCATTGAGTATGGTGCTGACTATCAGTTTTTTCATATACACTATTTATCAGGTTGAAGAAGTTACATTTGACTCCTATCTCTTCAAGTGTTTTTACCAAAAAGGATGTTAAATTTTTTTCAACATTAATTGAAATCATATTTTTCCCTTTTGATTTGTTAATGTGCTATATTACATTAGTTGATTTTCTTGTGTTGAATCATCCTTACATTCCTGATATAAATCCCACTTAGTCATGGTGTACAATTCTTTTAATGTGTTGTTGGATTCAATTTATTATTTTGTTGAGAATTTTTGCACCTATGTTCATTATGGAGACTGGTATGTAGTTTCCTTTCTTATAGCATCTTTACATGGTTTCAGTACTAAAATGATATTAGTTTCATAAAATGAGTTAAGTAATGTTCCCTTTTTTCCCTTAGTATTTTGGAGAAGTTTGAGCCTGTTTGGTATTAGTTCTTTTGGGAATGTCTGATAAAATTCCCCTGTGAAGCCATCCAGCCCTGGGTTTTACTTTGTAGGATGATTTTTGGTAACTGATTGACTTTCATTACTTGCAATTGGTTTGTTGAGATCTTCTATTTCTTCCTAAGTCAGTGTAGTTTCTTTGAGTGAGTGTTTATAGGAATTTGTCCATTTCATCTAAGCTGTCTAGTCTATTGGCTTATGGTTGTTCATAGTATCCTCTTATGATTTATTTATTCAGGGCCTGGTAACACACTCCTTCTCATTTCTGATTTTGTTTATTTATTTATTTTTACTTTGTCAGTCTTGTTAGCAGCCCATCAATTTTATTGATTTTCTCAAAGAACCAAATTTTGTTTTTATTGATTATTTCTATTGTTCTTTTGTTCCCCCATTCATTTAACTCTGCTTTAATCTTTGTTATTTCTCTTCTTCTATTTGCTTTGGGGTTAGTTTGCTATTCTTTCTCAAGTTCCTCCAGGTGAACTGTTAAGTACTTGATTTTTGCTCTTTCTTATTTTTAAATATAGGCATTTAGGTCAGAAAATTTCCCTTTCAGCACAGCCTTTGTTGCTTCCCATAATTTCTGACATGTTGTACTCTCATTTTCATTCATCTCAAGATAGCTACTGATTTCTCTATCAATTTCTCCTTTGACCCACTGGATGTTTAAGAGCACGTTATTTAATCTTCATATATTTGTGAAAGTTCTCATTCTTTGGTATTTATTGACATCCAGCTTCATTCCATTATGATCAGAGAAAATTCTTTGAATAATTTCAATGTTTTTAAAATTATAAAGACCTGCTTTGTGCCCCACCATATGATCTATCCTAGAGAATATTCTATGAGTACTAGAAAAGAATGCATACCATGGTGTATTGGGGTGTAATGACCTATATATGTCTGTTAGGTCTAATTCATGAATCAAGTTGTTTAATATCTGTATTTCCCTGTTGATCTTCTGTCTGATTGTTCTATCTATATAGGAAAGTGACATATTGAAGTCTCCTGCTATTATTGTTGAGCATCTAACACTTCCTTCAGTTTTGCCAAAGTCTGTCTCATGAACTTTGAAGCTTCTTGAATGGGAGCGTAAACATTTATGACCTCTATTTCTTCTTGGTAAATTGTCCCTTTTATTAATATATGGTGTCCTTCTTTCTCTCCTATTATGTCTTTACATTTAAAGTCTATTTTGTTCAATATTATTATAGCTACCTCTTTCTTTTGGTTACAATGTGTGTGGGGCATCTTTTTCCATCCTTTCACTTTCAAGCTATTTGTATTCTTGTGTCTAAGATGAGTCTCTTGTAAGCAGAACATAACTTGATTACATTTCTTAATTCATTCTGCCAGTCTGTATCTTTTAATTGCTAAGTTTAGTCCACTAACATTCAAAGTTATTACTGAAAAGGCATTTCTTGAATCCACAATCTTATCATTTGGATTTTATTTGTCAGATCTGTATATTCTTTTACCTCTTTTTCTTTTTATCTAAGTTGCTGTTCTAGTTTGCTAGCTGCCAGAATGCAATAAACCAGAAATGGAACAGCTTTTAAAAAGGGGAATTTAATAAGTTGCTAGTTTACAGTTCCAAGGCCAAGATAATGTCCAAATCAAAGCAAGTCTCTAGAAATGATGTCCAATCAAAGGTATCCAGGGAAAGATACTTTGGTTCAAGAAGGCCAATAAAGTTCAGGGTTTCTCTACATGGTGAACGCAATCAGAGTTTCTCTGCCATCTGGAAAGGCACATGGTGAACATGGTCAGGGTTCCTTTCTTATCTGGAAAGACACATGGCAAACACAGCATCATCTGCTATCTTCTCCTGGCTTCCTGTTTCATGAAGCTCCCCAGGAGGCATTTTTCTTCTTCATCTCCAAAGCTTGCTGGCTGGTGGACTCTGCTTCTCATAGCTATGTCGTTCTGCTCTGCTCTCTCTGAATCTCTTATTCTCCAGAATGTTTCCTCTTTTATAGGGCTCCAGAAACTTATTAAGACCCACCCAAGTGGGTGGAGACATGTCATCACCTAATCCAGCTTAACAACCACTCTTGATTAAATCACATCTCCAGGGAGATGATCTGTTTACAGTTTCAAACATACAGTATTGAATAAGGATTATTCTGCCTTTTTGAAATAGGCTTTAGATTAAAACGTGGCTTTTCTAGGGGACATCCATTCTTTCAGACCAGCACAGTTAATATTATGGTACTCTTCACTTCTGTGCCATCCTCCAGACCTCCCTCTCCTGTCTCCTTTTTTCAACCAGCTGTTTTCCCTTTAGTATTTCTCACTGGGCCATTCTCTGTTGACAAATTCTTTCAGGAGTTTTTGGCTATGAAAAATTTAATCTCTCTCTCACTTTTGAAGGACAATTTGGCTGGGAACAGAGTTCTTGGCTGGAGTTCTTTCTCTTTCAGGATCTTAAATATATCATACCACTGCCTTCTTACCTTTATAGTACCAGTTGAGTATTCTGAACTCAGTCTTGTGTAGTTACCCTTGTATACAGTAAATTGCTTTTCTCTTGCTACTTTCAGGATTTTCTGCTTTTCTTCAAAATTTGAGGCTTATTAGTATGTGTCTTGGGTAAGGCCTATTTGGATTTATTCTATTTGGAGTTTGTTGGACTTCTTTGACTTGCATATTTATGCCCTTTATAAAGGTTTGGAAAATTTCCTCCATTATATGCTCAACTAATTTTCTTAGCCCATCACTCTTCTCACTCCTGGAACACCAATAATTTTATATTTCTGCCTTTGTTTTGCACATCATTTTCAAATCAAAATTTTCCATTTTTTTTTGCTATTTGCTTTTTTGAGTGTTCAAATCATTTGTCTTGTCCTCTAGTTCACTTATTCTTTCTTCTGTCTCTTCAGATCTGCTGCTGTGTATCTCTAGTATGTTTTTATTTCATCGACAGCATCTTTAATCTCTGTGATATCTGCTACTTTTCTGTTTATTCTTTCAAGTTCCTCTTTATGCTCTTCTTATCTTGATCTCCTTTATATCATTAGCTATCCCATTTATTTTATTTAGTAGAGTTATGTGGACATCTTCTATTAACTGTTACAATATTTGTATCTCCTCTGGTGCTTTAATTTGTTCATTAGCCAGGGCTATATCTGTCTGCATTGTGATATACTTACTGATCTTCTGTTGTGTTGGTGACATGTAAATAACTTGATTGGTTTACTTTGGAAGTTGATTTCCTTCAGTAGTCTAAAGACTTGTATTTACTAGATGGATGTGAAGCAAGATGCATTGCATGGGGCAGGGCACAACAGTGCAATGATCCATTGTAGTACAGATTAGGCCAGGTTGAGTATGATGTACTGGTGCCTGTGAGATTGAATGCCCCATAGCAGAGAGGATGTAGCTACGTGGGTCATGGGTCTGGGGGGCAGGGTCCAGTTGTGTCCTGGTCTAGGGTGCATAACCCTTTAGTGTGCATAAGCAGATCTTAGTGTGTCAGTTCAGCATTGTGCATGCATGGACTGGGGCAAATGTGGCCCAGCTGTACAGGTTAATGCTTGCCCAGAGCTGGGGACTTGACTTGGGGCCATGTGCATGTGCAGATCTGGGAAGGTCTTAAACTTCTGTACACATGGTAAGGAGATCAGGGGGGCCAGGGTGTGGCTGCATGACTATGGGCTGGGGGTGTGTGTAGCCTGGGTATGGAGGTAAGCACCCACAGACTTTATGCACTGCTGGTCTCTAGCAGAGGTAAGGGACTGAGCTTGGCAGTGCCAGGGCAAGACTGCACCTTTGCTAGAGATGTGGGTTGGACTGGGGTTGGTGAATGTGCATGTGGGGTGGGGTTGTGGCATAGGTATGAATAGAAAAGGTTGGTGGGGTTGGGGTGCTTGAAGTGTGGGGAGGGGGCCAGGTGACAGGGTTCTGGTGGGTGCATGGGGTGTGGGGTGGGTCATGGGTCATGGGGCTGCACTGGTTAGTGTAGCACATTGAAGGAATGAGGCTTGGCCTACTTCCCCATCCACATCTCCCTATCCATCCATTCCTGAGGGCTCTAGGCTTTCACACTAGGCTGTGTACACCACCTGGATGGTCTCCAGTTCTCTGCTTCTCAGTTCCTCAGCTTTTGCAACCAGAGTTGCCCTATGTTGTGCAGAAGACTCTCCCAGGTCACTTACACCCTGTAATCACCATCTCAATCACTCTCCCATCCCTTATTTAGCTGCTCCTTTAAGCAAGGTTGAACACAATATGTCCTATTCTGCCCTCTTCTTGGAATTCTTCTCTATGCAAATCTTTATACATTTATCTGTGCCAGCTTGAATGGCTTATGTACTCTAGAAAAGCCATGTTTTAATCCTTATCTGTCCAGTGGATTCAGCAATTCCTTTTAATCCTTGTTCAGACTGTAGGTTAAAAACTTGATAAGATTTTCTCCATGGAGATTGACTCACCCAATTGTGGGTATTGGCCTTTGCTTAGAAGGACATGTGACTCCACCCATTCTGGGATACTTTAAAAGGCATTTTGTTTTTGGTATATTGCATTCTGGAAGTTAGCAAACTAGAAAAGATTTTGGTACCAGAAAAGTGGGGTGCTGCTGGAGTTTGTAAATACCAAACATGTTTGAATGGCTTTTTAAATGGAGAAAGAGAAAATTTTGGAGGAGTTGTGAGAAGCTTGATAGAGAAGACTTAAAATGCTTTGTTGAGGGTTGCTAGAAATGTGGATTCTAAAGAAACCTCTGATGAGGTGCTAGACAGAAATGAGACATATTATTTCAAACTGTAAGTAAGGGGATTCTTGTTTTAAAATGGAAGATAATCTGGCAAAATTGACTACTGGCTTTGGTTGTAAGGCAGATTTTAAAAATAATGAACTTGTATATTTACTGAAGGGATTTCTACATTAAATGTAGAAGGTGCAGTCTGATTTCTCCTTTCAACTTATAGTGAAATACAACAGGAAAGAGATAAACTAAGAACTGAATTCCTGTTTACAAAGAAACCAGAAATTGATGTTTTGGAAAATTCTGGGCTTTGGGGAATGGAGATCCCATAAAATAGTGCCCCACATGAGGATTTAGCCAAATGTGGAACCAGTCAGCCATTTCAGAGAAAGTCAGGATTAGAGATGGAGTTATCCAGGAATGATTTGTGGAAACTCCTTCTGTTTGATGGACAAGACCCTTAGTATATAGAAAGCTAACAAGAGTACTGTGAGACCTGTATAAATGAAACTGCCGCCAGTCTCAACTGGGGGTCTCAGAAAAGGGGAAAAAATGAAGGTAAAATAGCCTCAAAGCAAAACCATGGAGACCTGGGTATGAAGTCAAGAAATCTCAGGCCAGAAGAGTGGACCCACACAAGTATGTGGCTATATACCAGAAATGGCAGAGGATGGGCCTTCCAGCTTGGTCTAGTGAAAGTCATGCTGCCTCAGGCCCTGGAGTGGTGGAGCACATCACTTGGGGATTGGGGAGAGCCTGGTTGCCACCACATAGAGGGATTGAGCATGTGACTTGGAAATGGCAGGGAGGCCAAGTGCAGCAGCCCCAATTGTTGGAGAGAGGGGAACCAAGAAAAAGGTGGCCTCCCCATTGTCCCATAAGGTGGCATTCAGAGGAGTCAGTCCACTGCACAGGCCCTTGGAAAGGGTGAGACTGTCACTTTCTAAAGCCCTGAATACCAATGACTCTCACACTTTGAAATCTAGTGGACTTTGCCCTGAAAGTTTTTGATACACTTGGCACTGGTAACCCAGGGGTTCCTTCCAATTTCTCCCTATGGAAATGTGTATATGCATCCTATGACTGTTCCTCCTTTGTATATTGGCAGCAAATAACTTGCTCTGAATTTTGCAAGCCCATAACCAGAGGAGAATTTTGTCATAGGACAGACCATACATGCAGCTGACTTTGATGAGATTTTGTATTGTTTCTTACTTTGTATTATATTTGTACTGTTACTGAAATGTTTTAAGCCTTTCTGATATTATAACAGAATGATTGCTTTTATTCTTTTTTTTTGCATGGGCAGGAACTGAGAATCACTGTAGTCCATCCAGAATGATTGTTTCTTGCATATGGAAGAAGTATGTCTTTTTAGGGTCCAGAGGTGGAATATGCCAGTTTGAAAGAATTACATACCCTAAAAAAGCCATGTTTTAATCCTGATCCATTTTATGAAAGCAGCAGCTTCTTTTAATCCCTATTGAGTACTGCAGATTGGTAACTTGATTAGATTATGTGCACAGAGATGTGATGCACCCAATTGTTGGTATTAATCTTTGATTAGAGGGAAATGTGACTCAACCCATTCTGGATGTATCTTGATTATTTTCCTGGACTCCTTTTAAAGAAGAAACATTTTGGAGAGAGTTGTAAGAGAAGGACAAGAACCACAGAGCCCTTGCAGCCAGAGAACTTTGGAGATGAAAAGGGAAAATACCCCTGGGGAAGCATCATGAACAAGAAACCAGGAGAGATAGCTGGAAGACTTTGCTATGCCCTTCCAGCTGACAGAGAAACCCTGAACTTCATCAGCCTTTCTAGAGTGAAAGTAAACTGTTATTGGTACCTTAAGACTTGCTTTAATTGGGACATTTTCATGGCCTCAGAACTGTAAAATTGTAACTTAAGAAATTCCTCCTTTTGAAAGCCATTCTATTTCTGGTATATTGCGTTCTGGAAGCTAGCATATTAGAGCAGACCCCTTCTTCCTTTATATATGCTAATAAAGTATTATGATTGAATAATCTGTTTCAGTCAAAATGTGCACCTTGTGAGTCCTTCTTCTCATTCAGATGAGTCTCTTTCTCTGATCTAATAAATAAAATGTATTGATTTCATAGTTGATTTCTTAGAGGACAACATAATTTCTCTCATATTCAAATCCTTGGGTGATCCTCCTTGTAGGTGCCATGAACTAACACTGTCTTTCATTCCTAGAAAAAGCCCACACAGTAAAGAACATTCCTTGGTTGAGCAGTCTTATAAATCCACTCTGATTTAGGAAGAGAGCATCAGGAATCAAGAGAATTGGGCACTGATTAATTTTATCACGTCTTCACTTAGTGAGTTTTTAAAAAACGATTTTATACTCCAGAAAAGCCATCTTCTTTAATCCTAATTCAATATTGCTGGGTGGGAACTTTTTATCACATAATTGTGTGTTCATCACCATGATCATTTCTAGAACATTTGCATCACTCCAGAAAAAGAAAGAGAAAACAAAAAATGTCACACATCCCATACCTCTTACCCATCCCTTTCACTGACTACTAGTATTTCCAACTACTCAATTTATTTCACCCCTTATCTCCCCTATTATTTATAGATTTCATTAATTATTTTTTTCTATATATTTTTTACTCATTTGTCCATACCCAGGATAAAAGAAGCATCAAACACAAGGTTTTTGCAATCATACAGTTGCATTGTGAAAGTTTTATTGTTATACAATTATCTTCAAGAATCAAGTCTACTGGAATTCAGCTTTACAGTTTCAGGTACTTCCCACCGTGAGTTTAATACACCATAAACTAGAAAGGGATATATCTATAATGCAAAAGAATAACCTCCAGGATAATCTTGCAACTCTGTTTGAAATCTTTCAGCCACTGAAACTTTATTTTGTCTCATTTATCTCTTCCCCCTTTTGGTTTAGAAGGCTTTCTCAATCCCATGATGCCATGTCTTGGATTGTCCAAGGAGTTGTGTCCCACATTGCCAGGGAGATTTACACCCCTGGGAGTCCCCCATCTAAGGGAGAGGGCAGTGATTTCACCTGCCAAGTTAGCTTAGAGAGCGAGGCCACAGCTGAGCAACAGGAAAGGTTCTCTGGGGGTGACTCCTAGGCATAATTTTAAGTAAACCAACCTATCTTTCATAGAAATATGCTTCATATGGTTGGATCATAAGCTCTGGGGCTTGGCCAATTGATTTTACTGCCCCCACTGCTTATGAGAACATCAAAAATTCCCCAAATGGCAAAGCTGAATATTTCTTCCTTTCTCCCCAGCCCCACAAGGGGACTTTGCAAATAATTCTTTGTTCACTGTACAAAATACTCTGGGATAGATCCTGACATCACACTAGCCTGGACAGAGCAAAAATATCCCATGCTCTATTCAAGATTCCATGTACTTATGCTGTTCAACTACACTGACAATACACATTAAGTTAGGTAATGTTCTATCGATGGGATCTTTTTGTTTCCATGGAGATGTGACAAACCCAATTATGGGTGGTATCTTTTGATTAGGTGGTTTCTATGGAATTCTGTCTCCACCTATTCAAGGTGAGTTCACTAAATTGAGCCCTTTAAGAGGCAACCATTTGGGAAAAGCTTCAGTGGCAACAGAGCCCACACACCCAGTGACCATTGTAAATGCAGGGGGAAAACATCCCAGGGGAATCTTTATGAAATTAGAAGCCAGAAAAGAAATACAGCAGATGTGAAAATGTGCCTTCCCAGCTGAGAGTGGGGTCCAGAAGCTTAAGACTCTACCAGAGGCCAAATAGGTTCCATCCCAGCTAACAAATTGTTTCAGTTAATATCAGTCTTTCTTGAGTATAGACAACCTCTTGTTGGGGCTTTAATTTGGACATTTTCATGGCTTTAGGACAGTAAACTTACAACTTCATATATTTGTTTTTTTCAACTGTTTTATTGTAGCATAACATATACACAAAGCAAAGAAATAAAAAAAACAATAGTTTTCAAAGTACTGTTCAACAAGTAGTTACAGGACAGATCCCAAAGTTTGTCATGGGCTACCATATGATCCTCTCAGATTGTTTTCCCTTCTAGCTGATCCAGAATACAGCAGGCTAGAAGGCTTAAATATTTTTTTAGCATCACAATCGATTTTCCCCCTCCTTTTTTTTTGTGAAAAATAACATATACAAAAAAAGCAATAAATTTCAAAGAACTGCACCACAATTAATTGTAGAATATATTTCAGAGCATGACATGGGTTACAACTTGACATTTTTAGGTTTTTACTTCTAGCTGCTCTAAGATACTGGAGACTAAGAGATATCAATTTAATGATTCAGTATTCACATTCATTTGTTAAATCTTATCTTCACTGTATATCTCCATAATTATCTTTGATCTTTCCATCCCTCTCTTTAGGGGTGTTTGGGTTATGGCCATTCTAAACTTTTCAAATTGGAAGGGTCTCTCATTAATATGGGGTAGAGAGATGGAACTATCTGATGTTCTGGAGAGGTTGGGATCTCTAGGTTTCAGGACTTACCTGGACCAGGGATCCATCTGGAGGTTGTAGGTTTCTGGAAAGTTACTCTAGTACATGGAACCCTTGTGGAATCTTATATATTGCCCTAGATATTGTTTATGAATGGCTGGAATTGTCCTAGGTGGGGTTTGGCAGGGTTATGATAGGTGGCAAGGTCTACCTGAAGCTTGCATAAGAGCAACATCTAGAGTAGCCTTTCAACTCTATTTGAACTCTCTCTGCCACTGATACTTTGTTAGAATTCTTTTATCCATTTTGGTCAGGATGGAATTGTTGATCCCCTGGTGCCAGGGCCAGATTTATCCCCGGGAGTCACCTCCCATGTTGTCAGAGAGAATTATACCCCTGGATGACATGTCCCACATAGGGGGGAGGGCAATGATTTCACTTGCAGAGTTGGGCTCAGAGAGAGTGAGACCGCATCTGAGCAACAATAGAGGTCCTCCAGAAGTAGCTCTTAGGCAAGCCTATAGGTAGTCTTAGCTTCTCTGCTACCTTTATAAGTTCACAAGAGTAAGCCTCAGGTTAGAGGGCATGACCTGTTAATTTTGGTGTCCCTAAAGTTTGACACAGTATTAGGGAATTCCCTCATGGTATATTTTAATAGTTCCATTTTTCAATTCCATCCTTCAAGGGACTTTGTCAATACTTTTTATCACCTTTGCCAATAGGAAATTTAAGCCTCCTCTTAACACTTGTCCCTCCCCCATTATTTACCTCTGGTGTTGCTGTGGTAGTGCTGATATTTTCCTTTTGAACATAGTCCATAGCATACAATAGCAGTTTTCCCCCTGTGCCCTGGACACTTTTTGAACATATCTTTGAAGTATTTCTTGCAAGATCTAATTCATATTTCTAGGTTAACCAGTGGAACACATAGGTCTATACAACCCATTTCAATTTCATTCATCTTCGATATGGTAATGTTACTTATAGACCCACTAGAGAACCACCTTCACTTCTATCTATTCCCTTACATTGGACTTCACCTCATTAGCTAACCATTCACCCACCTCTAACTTCTATGTACCTTTATGTCCCCTATGTTCTGTATTATAAGCCTCTTACTATACCTATATGCTGGTCATAAAAGTGGAATCATTGAGTATCTATCCTTTGTGTCTGTTTTTTTCACTCAGCATTATGTCCTCAAGGCTCATCCATCTTGTCATGTGCTTCTGGACTTTATTTCATCTTACTGCTGCATAATATTCCATCATATGTATATACTGCATTTTGCTGATCCATGTGTCTTTTGAAGGGCATTTGGTTTGTTTCCATCTTTTGGTGATTATGAATAATGCCGCTATGAACATCAGTGTGAAAATGTCTGTTTGTGTAAAATCGGTAGTGTTTCTATACACTAGTAATGAACAAGCTGAGTGGGAAATCAAGAAACAAATTCCATTTACAATTGCAACTAAAAGAATAAAGTACTTAGGAATAAATTTAACTAAAGAGACAAAAGACCTATACAAAGAAAACTACAAGAAACTGCTAAAAGAAATCATAGAAGACCTAAATAGATGGAAGGGCATACCATGTTCATGGATTGGAAGACTAAATATAGTTAAGATGTCAAT